>BQNB010080537.1:4482-29900 GCA_026074375.1 Tanacetum coccineum
TACCCACAGCCAGATGATGCCATGTGTAATCAACTCATATGATCAACGATTGAGTTTCGCCTAGGGAGCAGTTAAAACAGCTGTAAATACATCACATGTAATCAACTCATATGATCAACGATTGAGTTTTAGATTGAGCGGTTTGTCGGTTTCTTAGATTCTATGAACATCCCTACCAGATATTACTTGTAAAAGCAATCAAACCTATTTCATTTTTTCTTTCGAGAGGGGCAATATCTCTACTATAAAGAAAGGAAGGCTAGATTTTCGAAACATAAAAACTTAAGGGCAAAAACTAAAGATAACTAATGTACTTATCAAAATGTACTAAAGTTCCTAGTGGACTATAGAAAGGTCTAATATCACTTGTATAATTCAAATTATAAACAAAGTGAATAACTTTTTTAATAATCTTACTAAGATACTTTTTGTTCTTCAATCTTTATCTTTTTCATAGTAAAATCCAGATTACGATGACTATTTTCTGGGAACACTTTCTGGTGAAAAATCTTTTTTCAAAAAAAGTTTTGATAAAAAGTATATGTCAAACTTGTTAGATATATAGATAGATGACTACTACTGCAATACGAAGTATTATAATTTATAGATCACATGTGTATTATCCCATTGGTGTGGTCTAGATGATGATGATAGATCTGAAGAGGAATAAACCACCACGAATAAGAAATTTAAATGTTACCTTCGATTGCTCCCCTTTTGGTCTTCTCATATACACTTCACAAACCAAACGCAGCTACCACTTTCTTATCATCTCATATCAAACGCAACAGCCACAAACACCCTGCAATACTCTAGTTGAATCTTAAAAAGATCATCGTCTTAAACAAGATAATGTCTAGAACACACCCTCTTTTGACTTTCTTTCTATTCTTCAAATAGTGTTAGCTTCAATATCCTCGATAAGGAGGTCTCGGTAAGTGTTTCTTGGCTTCTTTTGACAAGATCGATGAAAGATTTGTGTTTTAGATCGATTAAGGTCTTGTTAAAACACTTCAAAAAATATGAGATATTGTTGGAAGCTTTGTATTTTTTCGTTTACAAACTTTAGGATGGAGTTGTAGTGTTGAAGGAGGTGTGATTTGTTGTCAGTTGTTTTTTAGAGGATAATCCATTGTCGCTTGTATGTTGGAGGATGGAGTTGTGATGTTGAATGATGACTTATGTCTTTTTTAAATTTCTTTTTTGATAAAGAATTTTTGCCGAAACTGGGGTCGTGTAGAATAGAGTCGTCGAAATCCGGGTTTCAATATGAGAAAGATAAAGATTGAAGAACAAAAGGGTATTTTAGTCAAATTACTGAAAAAGATATTTATTTTGTTTAAAATTTGAATGTATACAAGTGATATTAGACCTTTTTTTTATCCACTAAAAATATCGGTATATTTTTTAGAATTCCATTAGTTTTTTTAGGCTTTGCCCAATTAAAAATGACTATATTTATTTAACAAAAATACCTCATTAAACCTTATTGTAACACCCCCAAATTGGGTCGCAGCGGAATATGGGTCCGGGGCGTGTTACTTTATGGATCAACAACACAAGAGATATATAGAACGACCAAAAAGTCGTTTGAAAACGATACATTGGATAAATCAAAGTCATTGTTACATAAGCCCGTAGCTTAACTTGTTCACTTAATCAAATACAAAGATTTTCAGCCCATAACAGATAACAAAATGAAATGCGACAAAATCTTTAATGCAAGACATCCAAATCAAAACCACCAATGTATCCATCGCACCTTGTGCTTATTGATCCCCTGAAAAACATTGCTTTAAAACGTCAACAATATGTTGGTGAATTCATAGGTTTGATAAATCATATATTGTAGGACCACAAGATTTCCCAAGTGTATGATAATGCTACAGATGCAGATATCATATCCATCGCACCTTGTGCTTATTGATCCCCTGAAAAACATTGCTTTAAAACGTCAACAATATGTTGGTGAATTCATAGTTGCCCGTTGGTGATAGTTCTAACACCGCAACATCCTATATTCGACGATGTATACGTCGTTCGCTAGGGATAGCAAATCACACCGAACGGGTTTGTCCAAACCCAATAGAATCTATTCATAAACATTCGCGCTCCGTATTAACAGTTCATGTAATGGCTCAGATTGGGTTATCGCTACTTAGGCAACATGTAATCATAATATAAAACATAACCACTTGTGTCCAGTTGTAAAACATTGCATGTTTTACACCCGCTCAAAAACCTTTGTAAAAACAAAAGCATGTAAAACGTGGCCTAATGAACTCACATTGAGTTTCTGATACTTCCAATTATCGCAGATGAAAGTGTCACTTAAAAGATGAATGCAACCTAAATTTCATAGTCGTATAAGTACCCGAGTTTCTTAAAGTTATAACATTGAACATAAATCCTATAGTATGTTACATCGTAACTATCGTTCGGAGTATCTATCAAAATTAAAGAAGGTCATGACATGAACGTTCGAGGAGTTAGGACCAACTTTTAAATCGAAATCCAACAACTCGATCGAAACAGCCATCCGAAGAGGCCTCTAATAGTGATACTAAGCCCCTAGTAATATAGTACTTTGATAACGAAATTAAAAAAACCACATAACAATTCTATATAGCTCAATCACCAACTACTGGGTTTTAGGTAAAATTGTGTTTAATAAGTTCATACTATTATAATTACCGTTTTATAAAACTGGCTAACTTTTGCGTTATAAACCCATCTCCTCGCAGTTTCTTATGCCCATTCTTTTCGTATCAAGACGATTAACATAAATTGACCATTTTTGAATTTCGACCTACTGGTGAACAGTAACTATTACTGTTCACAATCAGAAACGTGAGCATTATAAAATCGTATTCGTCGTCGTAAAACTAAATGTCTATTTATTCGTTATAAGCTCCGTATTTTAACGAATTTTCAAAAGCGTGAAAAAGCCAAAGTCAAAAAGTCAACAAAGTCAAAGTCAAAGTCAACCCCGAAAAGTCAACAGTCAAAGCCAAGGCCAAAACCCAAGAAACACTTAATGGGCTCACCCGCACCCATCTAATGGGCCGGGTCAGCCCATTAGTGCATTTATAGCAAGACTTAATCAAGCAAAAAGCCCAATTCCCTTAATAATCCAACCGGCCCAAAGCAGTTTTGTTTAAAGTTTTTATAAAAATGTTTTTATAAAAATTCATTTACGACTTCGTTTATTAACGTATAACTCGTTTTTAACGTAACTTTTTCGTTATTAATCCGTTTAACAAGTTTCTTACCTTTTCGGAATCGTCGTGAAATGTATTATCTTATAAAAATATAAAATGAGTATGTCAAAATTCGAATTTTGGACAGCAAGTTTGCTTGAGTTTGTTAAGTCCATTTTTGATCTTTTCTTTATACTTTACCACTTTTGCATTTCACCACATGTCTCATATATCATATACATTATATATCATCCTTATATTAGCATTTACTTGTCCATAATAGTCCTTATGTGTCCAAGTTACCCATGTTAACAAATCCATTAACATACTTTAAAACCATAACTTTACTTAAGTAACCTTAATTTACTAGTTTTGTCAATAATCATTCTTATACATAACCAAGTGTGTACAAGTGCATTTCTTTCCATGAGACTTTATTTTAGTGTTCTATTAACATGATTAAGAGTCCATAATCAATATTAACATGTCATAAGTATTTCTTTATCTTGAAACATATTATGAAACTATAAAAACCCTAATTAACACATAACCATTTTCATGTTTAACCAAGAGCGTAAATTACTTATGTGACCATTTTAACATGATGTCCATAACATCATAGGATATATAAATGTGTACATTATGATGACAATAAATAAAAACTTCTCTTTACATGTTAATGATCCTAAATGGTGATTTAAGCTAAATAGAATAACCATATGTATAAAAATGAAAATTATAAAAACATGAAGAGTTCAAGTAAACCTTATGAGGTATGATGATGATGATGTGCTAGTACTAAACCCTTGTTTAGCCACAAAAACCAAGCTTTCCTTAACAAAACCCTAGCTTTCCTTAACAAAACCCTAGATTTCTTTTACTTGAGAAATACTTAGAAATGGTGATTCAATGCTTGCAAATGCCTTAGTATATCTTAGAATAGATGTATATAGAAGGGTATGGGTTGTAGAAAATTTTGTATGGGTTTGTTAAAGGGGTGATTGTTTGCCGTAGCTTATATGTAAGCTAGAGGGAGTATATATGATTTTTGCTAAGTGTTTAACATGTAAGTGCTAGCTCTCTTATGCAATGTATAAGTAGTAACATGTATGGTTAGTCAAGGGAACATAAGGTAAGTCTTAGGGATGGCCATGGTCCTAGTCTTTGGTCAAAGTATGGTAGAAATGGTGAATGTCCCCAAATAGTTGAGAACATCCCATGAAAACATGGAAATGTGTTCTCAACTTGCATTTTCTTGGTCCATTCTCTCTATATCCGGTTATAAAGGCTTATGTATGATAATATTGAGTAAATTTTGGGTATTGGGTATAAACGTGGGTATTTGTTGAAGCGTAGAAAAGTTTTTGTGGTTCCGGGAGTGCCTAAACGCATTTTATCGCGAAACGTATACACTTTACGTATCCGATAAAAATAAAATGAACAAAGTTAATAATTATCCTCAAAATAATTATATACTCCTTGTAATGTATACATTTAATTCTTAGATGCCCGTTTACATTGAACCTAAATTTTTTAGCTTAACGCGGCGAATTTAAATCTTATTCATGAAATCACAAGCAAAAAACGCGTACAACAACTAAAAATAAATAGTTATATTTAATCGACGTCGGTCCAATGACTGAAACACAAGGTGTTATAATTGGTGGGGAGGCGCTTTTTTTTTTTGCATCAACCTAATTTTGGATAAATAATCACCGGGCCAAACGAGTAATAATATTTGTTCCCTCTTGAAGACGGGAACGGCCCCATAAAAATCTAGCCCCACAATGTCAAAGAATTTAGCAAACCGTGGATAGAGTTATTTTGTGCATCCTCATCACTTGCGAAGTTTTTTGTTGTGCCTTGACTTGACAAATGTCCACATTGGGTGACAAATCATGTCAAGCCTTGTAGATTGTGGCCAATAAAATCCTGAATCAAAGATCTTTTTAAGGAAAGGCGTTGATATTGCACCTTAGTGTCCCCCAGTGGGCTCCCACTGTGGCAAGTTTTAAGAATGTCAAAAGCTTCTTTACCCCGAAAACACAACTGCCTAATACTTGGTCAGCACAGATCTTGAACATAAAGGGTCGTCCCAAAAGTAGTGTTTGACGTCTTGAAAAAAAAAAAAAAAGGTGATATTGGTGTTCGGGATACAAAAAAAAAAAAAAAAAAAAAAAAAAAAAAAAAAAAAAAAAAAAAAAAAAAAAAAAAAAAAAAAAGAAAAATTGGTTTGAGCAGTAAAAACTTTCTTTTTCTGTGAGACGTACATTCCTTTTGATCACAAATTCCCCGCATGGTAGTTTTGCAAAATCGCAAATCCATGGGCATTATCATCAACCAACAAAAGTAACCATCCGCCAAGTGTCGCGAGAGGAAATATTTCCGTCATTTTTTCCTTTTTCTCGAGTTCGCCTTTGATGGGAATTTTTCAAATCTGGAAAGGTGTTCTGCTGTGAGATTTTTCTGCTCCCCCTTTTTTATCACGGATAACCGACATCGAATTCATGGAGCAAAACAAAATCACCGGAGCAAATCTTGTCTTAGCAATCCTGCTTAGCAGCAAGTAACTTGAGAGCCGAATGGTCCGTATACACTATGCTTTTGGACAAGACAAGATTGGCCGAATTTCTCCTAAAGCGTACACTATGGCAAGTAATTCTTTTCCGTTTGTAGAGTAATGGCTTGCGCTCGTCATATTTTGCTTGCATAGTGTATCAGGCTTGGAAGGTGGCTTTGTCTTACGTTGCCCTAGGACTGCCCCAATAGCAAAATCACTTGCATCACATATGATTTCAAAGGGCAAGTCCCAATCGGAAGCAACTAGGATTGGAGCCTGGGTTAACTTCATCTTAAGGGTTTCAAATGCTTCGATGCATTCCTTCGAGAAGATAAACGGAGTTTCTTTTTTCAGAGTGGGCTCATAGGAGGCGGGACGATTTTGAAAATCCCTCGCTGAATAAATCGTTGTAGAAATCCGGCCTACCGAGAAAACTGCGAATACCCTTCACGGTAGTGGGATGAGGCAATTTTGCAATGACATCAACTTTTGATTATCGAACCTCAATCTCGGACTTTAGTTAGAAATCTTATATGGCCAAGGACTAGGCCTTTCCTTACGCATAAAAGTGGCATTATTTTTCCCAATTTAGCACAAGATTGGTGTCTTCACACCTTTGGAGCATTTTGTCTAAATGGGAAAGGCAAGAGGAGAAAGATCACCGAAAACTAAAGAAATTCAATCCATGAAGACCTTCCATGTTTCTCAATCAATAATCGTGAAAGATGTAACCCATGCACCTTTTGAACGTTTCTTCCACGGTGCATTGATAATAACCCAAAAGGCATGCGACGATAGGAAAATGTCCCGTAAGGGCAGGTGAAGGTAGTCTTTTCTTGATCAAGTGGGTCAATCGGGATCTGAAAGTAGCCAGAAGAATCCATCCAAAAAGCAATAGTACTCATTTCTTTTCTTTTCTGAGCTAATCTTTCAAGCCATCTGATCCATGAATGCTAAAGGAAATGGTCTTTACGAGTAGCATCATTGAGTTTTTCAATAATCGATGCAAAACCCGCCATCCACCGTAACTAACCTAGTGGGTATTAACATCATTTTCTCCCTTCATTTTAACCTTACGGTTATGACTCACTTCTTAGGGATACAAATGAACCGGCTTAAAACCCAGGGCTGTCCAGAGAATAGGGTTAAATTAATCCGGCATCAAAAGAAAGTTTGAGATAACTCTTGCTTAATATCCTCAATGGATATTGGGGTTAACACTTTTCTCTGAAGTTGGAACTACGGGCTTGCCATTTTCTTCCATCAAAATCTTATGGGTGCAAAAATGTGGATCTATCCCCTTAATATCAGAAATCTTCCAAGCTATGACATGTTTGTGTGACTTAAGAACCTTGATTAGGGCGGTTTTAAACCTCATCTTTTAAGGTTTTTTAATTTTTAAATTATTTTTTGTTATAATAATTATTTTTTAGCGATTATTGACGGGTAATTTTGGTCATCACCTCTCCAAAAAAATGCCATACTCAAGAAGGATGGTAAGTCTTTAAGTTCATAGGTCCGGGAGGATCTTCACAATGAAGATTTGAACCTTTTTAGGCACAACAGTTAATTTTCAACAAACCTGGCGATGGAGGGAGATTTTTGGGTCACTATTGATCACAACTTAAACAATTCTCAAGGTAAGCAGTATCTCCCTCAGAAAACATAGATGCCTTCAACAACGCCTGGTAATGAAAATCAATCCATGTTTAAGAAATCATCGATCTCTTCCATAAGAAAATCACTTATCCTCCAAAGGGAGTGAAAGATGGAGAGCGAGAATGATCGTAAGGTCTGACGTAGAAGTAGGATTGGCCCACTTTCCCTCGGAAATTTTTCAATCAAGTTACTTTCTTGAACCATTACCTTCGTCAGCAAGTCAATAACTTTGACTTATCGGTTAAAAAAAAACCGATTCAATGATATTGTAGGAGAAAGTCCTTAGTTATCACCAACTTTGAAGGTCACGGATTTGGTCATCGTGCCTAAGGGTCCATTTATTCACCGTGAACAAAAATCGATCAAGGCACGTGCCGTCCACAAGAAAGGTCCTTCTAAATTTGGGAAACCCGAGGATCGGCAAAACAAAGTAATCAACTGACCACAAAATTGCAGGAAAGAAGAACGTTCCAACTTTCCATCACGAAAAACCCATCCTCGCGCTGCCGGTGGGAGAGAAATTGTTTCGGTTTCGGCAAGTTCAATATCATTTCGGGTTTTGGGTCAAAGGCTGAAGAACTAGTCTTTCCAAATGAGAGAGGCATTAGGTCGATTGCTTGCACCCGAGATTTGGCCAAGGACTAAGCATCTCATTCATCTCCGAAAATCACAACACACCACGATAAAGAAATCTACCGGGGTCTCCAAGTTTCCTCGAGAAAACCTTTTTAAGGATAAAACCGGCCGGAGCAATTTTTCGTTTTACCGGTGTGTTTGTCACACAATCATCTTATCCTTGTCCATTGAGGAAGCTTTTCCCTAAACATTGGTGCAAATTGGGCATGTGTAGGAGAGCGTCCGCAAAACTTAGACTCGAAATGGAGATTTCACAAAAAATCTCCATAAATTTAGAAGCTAGAAGATTGTCCTTTTCATGGTACTTTTCTTTGTTTGGCCTTTGAAGGATAAAGGCAAGGCTTGGTTAGTCCTTTTGAAGCAACAACGGGTTCAGCAACCAAATTTGGTCATATAGTTGGACCACTATACACTGGAGGTTGGGAATGTTTTTCGGTGCTTGGTTGCAAACCGTATCCTTTTTTCACCATCTGGTTCATTTTCCTTCCTTAGAGGAGAAAGAAATTTTGTGGTCCCATCATAAAGGAAACCACCGATTCGGGTAAGTAATTTGCCTTTGATAATCGCCTTTCCGGGTTACAATGGTGTTTCTTGGAAGAGAAAGAAACCCGAACTGAAGTAGAAGCTTGTTGAAATATTTACGATTTTGGTGAGCAAGAATCGGATTATGTTTGGACATTTGGTTTGCATGTTTGCATAACCGCAAATCATTAGCCTGACAATAGCTTTCCAAAATCAGTTTTTTTGACTAAACAATACCCGAAGCCTTATGAACTTGGTAAGCTGGGTGTTGATTTAAACCATGGTTGATACATTGGGGGCTTGTTGTTGAAAACCTTCTGGGTCATTGGATTTGAACCCTGGTTTGTAGCCATTCCCACGGTTTTGTTTTTTGGTTCCAACGATTCTGATTGTTTTGGCATTGGCTGTGTGTTGCATGGGCGGAAAACCGGTGTCTGATTGTTGGTTTGCCTCAGTTGCGGAACGGTAACCCCGGAATTTCCGTTGGTTGAATAATTTGTTGCGGCCTGTCAAGCTTGCGATAAACGTAATTCTTGGATGTTTATCCCATCGGTCATTGTTGCTAATCGGTAGCCGACAATTTACGATATGAATGCACCCACCACTGCAGGTAACTACAACTTTGGCTCAAACCAAAGCGCGCTTTTTTAAATAACGGGAGCGGGAGTAGAGAACTTGGAGAGCGATGCTTGTCAAGGAAGTTAAGCTCTAACCATATCTATCAAATCAGCAACGATCGTGAGATACTCTGGAGTGGGAAGCGCCTCGTACTCCCCACACCTTAGCAACAACGGCTTTGCTTCGGGAGTGACGAACTTTGGACTTACTCTCGATGAATGGCTTGAGCAATCAGCGGGGACCTTTTGTCCCAAAAAGTTCCATACCCTGCGGCGGAGTCAAAGAGTCCTTGAATCATTAACAATTTAAAGGCATTGTAAAATGATCAAGTTGGTGAAAGCTATCGAGAATCCAGATGTGGAACATGCCCGGAAGAAGATCTTTGAATCGATCCTAAGCCTCACAAACGACTCATCAAATCTTTGTTTGAATTGGTAATCCTCGTTCCCGAGATTTATCACGTTTAGAGGTGGGAAAAACGTTTGATGAATTAGCAATGAGGTTAGATCCCATGTCTGAAATTGATGAGGGGGTTCTTTCTCAAGCCATATCCGGCTGTAGCCCCCTCAAGAGAGAAAGGAAAAAAAAAAACATCAACTTAATTGATGTGGGTTCGGACCAATTAGGATATCTCCCAAAAGTAGAGGGTGATTTAACATTGAAGTAACGGATTTGGGCATGTTGGTCCTCTTGTCATGTCCGAAGAACTCTGCTTGTTCTAGACAAGAGTTTTAGCAACAACCCAATGCTGATCCACAAAATTTGCTTGCTTTGCGTATTTTCCAGGAACAAAAACAAATTGCGTTCCTCGTATCCCTCGGTGGGTAGCCCTAGAGCAATGTCTGCCATAGTTCGATTATATCAGCCAATCGCATCTTTGGAGTTTCAACAAGATTCCGGAGGGAAACTTAGTTGTTGTTGTCAATGATGTTTGTCGAAGACGACGAGCTTGAGAACGAGTGCGCAATGTACTTAAAATAGAGAACAAAGAAGAGTATTTGGTTTATTCAGTTTTATTACACAAATCTATTGTTTAAAAACGGACAGGGAAACCAAAACTAGACAACGTTGAACCCAAATAGTCTACTCACCTACTTCACGGTAGCTTCTCAAAATGAAAAACGTAACAGGTGACGGAATAGGAGTAGGAAATAGCGCGAAGTTTTATTTCTCGCTTTTGGGTCGTAGTTCCTTAGAACAACCTCCTTATAACATACTTTTATAGTTTGTTTAAAACTTTTCAAGTGAGCTGTATGTCCGTAAGAGAACACAAAATGGCAAGTTTTTAAATCTTTTGTTTCGAGTGGGAACCAACAAGTTCACCGGGAAGTATTATAGAGTAAATACCTCAAGAATATTATATTTTGGTATTTTTACCAATTTGTGAATTTTATTTTTATGGACAATGTTTTTATATTTTTGGTTTTTTTTTCTTTTGTTTTTATATGATAATTATATTAATAAAAGAAAATGAAAAATATTTTTGTACTTTTTATATGATAGTGGGACTTAGCCGTTAAGATTAGCTGCAACTTCTTGATCGAGCCGCTTCGTCTTCCGTTCATATTGTGCATATTAGATGCCTATATGTCAATCGTTCTACATCATCGAGGTGAGTTCATAACCTCGCTTTTCAATATTTTGAATGTTCTATAAACCCGCGAGGGGGATACATGCTTGTCTACAAACTCTTTTACTTACTCGGTTATATTATAACAACGTGATTTTTTTAAAGAATATTGTGAGTTTATAGCCCCATGTTTTACTGGTTTTACATATATTTTTGGGGTGAGAACATGCTTGTTTACAAATGCATTTACAGGATTGTTTACAAATTGGTTTACATACTCATTTACATAGCTCGCTATGGGATACATTATTTGACTTCATTTTTGGTCACAAATACATACTTTACATTCGAAATGATTGTCGGATTACGATTTGATTGGCGCCTGCGGGGCCAACAATCATTACTGCCCGGGTGTTCTTGGAGGGAACACCCATGAGGGGAACACATTATTTTAAATCACTGCCCGGGTGTTCTTGGAGGGGACACCTGTGATGGGTACATACAAGTCTACGTCACAGCGTCATGAACTGTAAATCACTTGGAGGGTGAGCGCGAATGTTATAAAATAGATCTATTTGGGATTGATAATCCCCGTTCGGGTGATTCGCTATCACTCGGCAAACGAACGTTATAGCATGTTGTCTGCGCGCATGTTATGAAATAGATCTATTCGGGATTGACAACCCCCGTTCGGGTGATTAGCTATCACTCGGAAAATGAACGTTATAACATGTCAGATCACGTTGTGACTACAGGGCCCCCAACAAATACATATGAATTCTTACTGTTATATTAGTGCATCAATTTTATGAGCTTAGAGTAATCGTAAACATTGTTTTAGACTCACATGGATATTTACGTTGCCTTGAATAAAGTGGCAATACATACTTGAAATATTTTGGTGACATTAAATTGGTCATGCATTCTTTATAAATCTTTGGGATAAGATTGGTACTTTTGGTGACATAAAATGTGTCGTGCATTCTTTATAAATCTTTGGGATTTTTACATGGTACTGTGATGATACAGTGGATTACATTCATATTTAAACTAATCTATGAACTCACCAACTTTAATGTTGACACTTTTAAGCATGTTTTTCTCAGGTGAATTAGATGCTTGGATTATTTGATGTGCATTGGAGTCTTTACATTCAAGTTTTTCATGGTGATGCAATTATGGGACAACTATTATTTTGATTTCAGAAAATCAACGAGATTGTTTTACAAACGACACATTTAGAGGTCGTTCTCTTGTATCTAGCGCTGTGTATTATGAAGTAGCACCCCAAGTGGTATTCCGCTGCGTTGTTGTATTTTTGGGGGTGTTACAATTGTGAAGTTTGGTGGTGTTATTGAAAGCGTTTGCGAAATTTGTGCTTGCTGATCCAAATTTGTTTTAAGGTTTTAGGTCACTTAAAAATGTTTTCGTTAGCCGAGAAAGTAGTTTTTGGATAGCTTATTCTGTATAGATAAGTTTTCATATCTTGCACACCAATAGCGGACTTAAAACGGCCGAGTTATGGCGAAATGAGTTTGGAAACATTTTTAGGAAAATACTAAAATTAGCTTGCTGATTAGAAATAGAAAATGGTGTTTCAGAAACTTTTAGGATGTTTTGAGCTTTTAAAATGTTGGCGAAACACGTAATAACGTTAGTATATTAAGTAGGGACTTTTAAAAATGTCACGAACGTAATGTCGGATTTCTAAAAAGGGAAATTTCTAAAAATAGAAACTTTAGTAATTATTAGTGAGACGGACTTAGAAAGCGGAAGTTTAGGTTTCATTGATGTGTTTAGGGAAAATGGAATCATCGTATTTTAAGGGACGATATTAACATCCCGAAACTTAGAAATTTCCTAAAATAGAAACTTTCTAAATATAGTAATTTTTCCTAAAATAGAAACTTGTCATAAGACCTATCGTAATGTAACTACAAACCGTATACTTTCTTAATATCACGTTTTACTATATAAACTAAAGCGCAAACTTGGATAGATGTATATGTTTGTTAAGTGTCTTATTCGACGTTTTCTTTATTTATTTCTTGTTTCTGAGGCGCGTCTTTTAATTAGGTCGCGGTTAGAGTCATACGATATCGTTATTATCTCCATTGAATTATTTATTCACCGTTTGCTTAAGGTGAGTTTATAGCCCCACTTTTACTAATTTTGAATAATTGTTTTAAAACTTGGGGTGAGAAACATTGCTTGCTTTTAAAATTGGACACAAGTAAACCAAATAATGTTTATAGAAGTCCAGTATGTGCTCCAAAGAGCATTTTAGTGGACCGCAAGATCTAAGTAATGTAGACAAGTGAAACACATTCACCATGTTCAAAAATAAGTATTATTGCACTAAGCTCATGACACCGAAACGTAAATTGTTTTATGCCCCAAATAAATATAGGATGTTCTGCCAAACACCCCAAAGGATACCTCGAATGTTAAATGCGCCACATGGTCAACTAGAAACCATAATTCTGGACAGGGATTGTCAATCCCGATAGATCTATCCACAACATCCACGCTTGCTACACTAGCAATTAACGGTTCATGATTAAAAAGGAGACTTAAGATGGCAGTATTGGTACTTAAGCAATAATATCCAAGCATAATATCATGTATAACATATAGCTTTAAAGTACTTGCGTCCAATTGTAAAACATAGCATGTAATCTCCCCCGTGGACTTTGTAAAACAATAAAAAAAGAAAAGGGGCTATGAACACACCTTGTAGCAAATGATGAGAATGAACAATCAAATACGAAGAGTATGACGACAAAGGAATCCTAACCGCGACCTAAAATAGCGACGCGCTATTAGGAGAGTAAAATATAAAATGAAACGACGCATATGTCGTTTAAATGAAATATTAGAATAATAGAATTCATATGTGCGTGCCTTTGGTTATTTAATAAAGACGTGCCTTTAAGAAAAATAACATTTGTATTAATGTTACGCCACTAAAAAAACTATTTTTAGCAAGTTACTATTTTTGGAAACTTTCTATTTTTAGAAAGTTTAGAAATTCGGGACGCTAATACTGTCCCTAAATGTTTATAATTTCCATTATCACCCAACGCACTAATAGTTTTAACACTCAAACTACTAGTTTTAACACCAAAACTCTACTTCCAAAATATTATAAATATAGATAATATATATGATATATATATATATATACTTATATATCAAAATGATAATATATATATATATATATATATATATATATATATATATATTCTAAAAAATAAGACTTACTATTTTTAGACATGCCCAAACGTACCCCAGTATTATATGAATTATACAATAGCATTCGTTATGGTTTTACAAGCTCAAACGACATCGAAAACGCCTAAAAACCCAATTTTAATCTTAATTTACCTAAACCCTTAATTCTTCTTGCAAAATACTTGTAATTTATCAAAACCAAAACCGTTCTTGATCCTAATATTGAGACGTGAGTTTTGGGTGTAGGAGAGGGAGGAGAGAAATGAATTTTGTGAAGTGGAAGTATGAGTTAGTTAGTATGTTTATATAGTGAAAGAGTTGGCACCTTATTAACTAACTAGTAATATTATCTTATGATTATTAGGATAGGTTGGATAAAAGGAGGTAAAATGAGGGTTGTATAATAGATTTGGATAATAAGGTGTAAAGGTGTAAATGGTGGTTAAAGAGAGGTATAAAGAAGTTAGGTTTGATAATAGGGTGCTTATTTTGGTAGGTATGGTTTGTGTGTGTGTGGGTTGGGTGGACGAAAAAGAGGAGAAGGGGAGGGAATCATTTTTCAAATTTAGCTTATTGCTTCTAAATGATATTGAGTAAGTATTATGTAGAAAGGTGATAGTATATATATACATTACATACATGCGCAAAATATGCAAGTTACTAGTTTACGTAAAAATAATAAAATGAAATGCATGTACCTTATGAAATGTATCCGTAAGTATATTAATATATTATTAAAAGTAGACTAAGCGTAGTCTAGAGTTGTTGTACGTCTAAAGATGTTTTTTCACAGTTTGCGAGGTCAATTCTCGGTTTTAGGTTAAATTTGAGTGTTTACGTAAAACTTGAAAAATAAATTATGTAGACTTATAAATTATATGCATAGAAGTCATATAACACATATTTGACGGAAACTTATATATGTTTAATTCTGGTTTACGTTTAAAGTTGTTTTTCAGTCTACGTGATTTAACTTAACAGTTTCATGTAAAAGTAAACAAGTAAGGTTTCAAAGTAAATAGTTTTGAGTTTATTGACGTAAAAATGACTTGAAAAATATGAGTTGTCACAGAACAATGGAATGAAATGAAACGGGATGATGACTATGACCCTTATGATGATCATTTGTATGATAGTCATGATATGTCAGGCTATTTGTGATGAGTTTGATATCACGGTTCGTGGTCGAAAGAAGATATAGATTCATTTTAATGTTTGCTAAGTCAATTGTAATCTAGTTATAGTAGTATCCTTTTTGGGAGTAGTTGTGCTTGTTATGTTAGCTTCCGCCTATGTAACGGGCTGAGATGTGGAATTCACCCATATCCATTGTACTTAAATGTTTTTTGGAGTAACACATTTATCGGGAAACCCTTTTACCAAAAATACGAGTTATAATCATAATCATCTTTTAAACGCTCGCATAGGCTCTTCCTCTCAATTCCACCTCCACTCTCGGATGCCATGAAACTTATTATTTCATTTAAAACATTTAACGCTTCATTATCACTATCCTTGTTACCCATACCAACTACATTAGACGTTGGCTCCTCATGTGCTAATTGTACCTCATTCACAAGAGTAAAATTATTAGGGGTACTTAGCATGATTTGAAGTTAGCATGGCTAAGGAAATGGTGAAGTGAAAGTTGCAGCAATGGCTACGTCTTTTCATGTGAAAGGTGTGAGGTCAGTATGTATAATGATCTGTTAATCATATACAACATTAAGTTAACTGACAATATATTTTGTAAAAAAACATAATGAGTTAAATCGATGAGTATATTAAGTATTTACAGAGTTTAACAAAAAAAAAATGTTTAGTACAAATATATTTGCCCAGACACAAAAAAGACCTCTATCTCATATGGTGATTTTTAACGATCTCAAACCCTAAAAAAATCATAATTCAATTCCCCTCACTTCTTTAATCGATTAACTATTCTATATAAATCATTGATAGTCAGTAATCGATCCTCCGATTAGTTGTTGTCGATTCTATATTGTTTTAGTGTTAGTTTTTTTGTTTTAAGGTTTTTGAAGATTTGGATCACTGGTACTTTCACTAATCGTTTATTGTTAGGTTTCTGATCTTAATTGTTTTTAATATCTTTGGCTGATTGCAATTGTTGTGCTCTTAATAAAAACCCTAGTGGATCCTTGATCGGTTAGGGTTTTGTTATACTCGGGTGTAGTCTTACTGGGTTTCGACTTACTTCTTAACGTTCAAAAACATGTGGTTTTGGGTTGATTGTTGGTTTCTGTTACTAGTTAGTGGAGTGTTGTGTATGTGTCGGGTATGAAATGAGGTTTCTTGAGTCAGAATGTGAGTGGGGGTGGGAGATGTGTGAAGGAAAAGAAGCATAGTTCGGCTCAAGATGCAACAATGGATACTGATAACGTGGTATCGTCAGTTGCTGATGTGACTATGGTATCGAAGATGGTTTCAAATGATATTAACACGGATACTGTTAACTTGGAAACACCATTGGAATCGAACAGGGGAGCTGATATAAACTCTAATGCTAACTTGGAAACACTATTGGAATCGAACGAACATGAAGTTGTTTCGCGTTGGTGTTGCCTCCGCCTTCTCAAGTGCCACTACACTACGTTTCCGATAAGACAGGTTTATCCAAGTGATTATCACCGTTTATCTTGAAATGAATTATTGTATATTATGTATGGTTAGATGATTCTTCTATATATTTTTACACTAAAAACTGAGAAGTCTTTTATATTATACTTCTATTTGCATAATGAGATGAGAATATATCTCTCCCTACTCATCTTAACTGACTCATTTTTTCTTGCCACTATCTCATATGTATTTCTCGAAAGTCGAACTAAAAGATGCTCGTTAAATATTTTAATGCTATTAGTATTACTATACTGCATTTTTATTTTGTATTTTGGCTAATTGGTTACTTCCGTTATAATTTGGTGGTAAATTCATGTCGTTGTGTGTTGTTATGTATTAATGCAAGAAAGGAAACTTGGTGGAAAAAAAGAGAAAAAGGGAAAGGAGTGTATTATTGGTAGGGGTGTCAATTTCAGAACCGACATGAAATCTGACACGAAAATTAATTGAGTCTAAATAGATCCGTGTCAGGTTTGGGTCGACCCTTCTAACCTGTTTAGTAAACAGGTCAAGTTTCGGGTTGGGAATAAAGTAAACGGGTTGACCCATCAACCCGTTTAAGATTTTTTTCTTAAATTAAAAATTATTTATATTTCATTATACGGGTTAAATAGGTTAAATGGATTAAACGGGTCGACCCACAAACCTTTTAAACCCGTGTAATGTACAAAAACTATTGTATACAAAACAGGTTAAATGGGTCAACCCGAAATTCGTTTAACCTATTCAACCCGTGTAACCAGTTTAACTCGTCAATCCAAGTATATATACGGGTTAAATGAGTCAGGTTCGGGTTATATATAAACATGTTAGAGTTGCCATAACTCACCCGATTATTTAAATGGGTCATGCTCAAGTTGAAGTTTTTTGACCCGCGCACCTTTTAACCCAACTCAAATTGCCACCCCTAATTATTGATGTGTGGAATACAACAAAAAGGACTTTTGATGAGACGACTTTGAACGGATTTGGTATTTACCGGTCATTGTTTTCACATGTCAAGTGGAATAAAAAGAATTTCTTTTTTTCTTATTTTGAATAATGAAAGCTACTAGTAATATTTGACCTTTTAGGCTCCCCACTATGGCTCGGTCGATCAACTTGGTCGCCGTCGGTCGCCGTCATAGTGGTTAGTCGGTCGCGGTGTCGGTCGTTGGAGACAACATTCGAGTTTTTTCGCCTAGACGACAACGGCCGAGGGAGAAAAAGGCAATAAAAAGTAGCCGAAATTGATTTAATATAAAAAACTTTTTAATTTTTAAAATTTAAATAATTTAACACTATAAATACCCACTTATTTCACCATTTTCATCACACATTCAAACAACAATTCAAAATACATCTCTCAATTCAAAAACTCACCATGTTTAGCAAGAAGAAAATTCCAAATTCTCGACTTCAACCAACTGCTCCGCATTTAACACCAGATCCGAATTTTTAATTATCCGATGTTTCACCACCCATCCGTTTCCGATCTACTGGTTTTGAATACACTTCACAATTATCACACCCACCACAAAATAATAACATCTTTTATTAGAATCGTCCATTCAATCCTCCGTATAACAACACAAATTCTTTTCACAACTCACCAACCGGGTTGTATCGTCCTACTATGGAATCATCGACGTCTTCCCAACCAAATCAACCTTATTCTCCAATAAATCCTACCAATCTTGATATGAATTTTGAGGAGTTAATTTTTAGTCAAGACTATAACTATAGCCAAGATTATTCTATGGGTCATGGTTCGGGTCATGGTTCAGTGCACGGTTCGGCTCACGGTTCGGCTCACGGTTCGGTTCCAGTTCACGACGACGAAGACGACTCTCCTGTCGAAGAGGTATCACCCGTCAAACCTAAGAAGCCCTCGAGACGTGCAATAAGGGCCAAAAAGGATGAGCCCAAGGAGTCGCCAAAAGATTTACAATAGCGGAAGAGACCGCGTTATGCCAAGCTTGGTGCGATGTGTCAGAAAATAATATTGATGGAAATAGTATGAAGAGTAAGGGGTTTTGAGATGCTGTTATTAGGTACTTTGAAAAAGAAACTGGTTCATCAAGAGGTTGTGACTCGATCGTTAGCAAATGGAAAAATAAGGTTCGCCCTATAATTGGTACTTTTTGCGCCATCATCAATAATGTTGAAGAGAATCACGAAAGTGGTGCAAATGATCTCGATGTGTACCATAAAGCGTGTGCATAATAAAAAATGAAGCAAGACTTTACGTTGGAGCATCGTTATAACATTTTGAAAGATCACATAGGTTGGAAAGACGTTGAGATGCCCGCTTTTTACAATACTCAGGGGGGAAAAAGTCCAAGACTTCTGAAACCACTTCGGGGTCAGCATCTGGTGGTCTTAATTTGAACGAGAAAGCGGATGAGGCTGTGAAAGAGACTCAAGAATTCCGACCAATGGGTTGTGACCGAGCAAAGGCCAAGAAGAAAGCAGCCGGTTCCTCTCGTGGGGGATCTTCTTCACTCGTTGATTTGGTAGCCGACAAGTTCTTCAACATTGAACAAAAAATGGGGAAAGAAGGATGAGCAACAACAGTCCTATATAGAGTTCAAGAATCGGGAGTTGAGTATCCGGGAGGCTGAGGCTCGAGAAATTGCACAGCTGAAAAGAGAGAAACTAGAAATTCAGCGTCGAACGCTTGAATTAGCCGAAAGGGAGAAACGGGACAGAGACTTCTTATTCTATAATTCACTAATCGGCCCGACCTTGCCCCCAATACAACAACAGAAGCTGCTAGAGATGAAGCTGGAAATCAAGGAGCTGATATAACTTAGATTATTAGTTTACGTCATCTGAATAATTATGTTTTAATTTTTATTGTCATGTTTTTATGTTATTTTAATAATTATGTATTGTTTTTTAATTTATTATGTTTGTAATGTTTTTTATTATTAATGAAATTTAAATTTGATGTTAAAAAAAATTAATAAATAAATAAAGGTCGTCTTATAATAGCAAAAAGTCGCCTGTAGGTCACCGAAGAGAGAAAGTTGATGTGACGCCAAAAAATGCAAGTCGGAACCTTCATCCATAGTAAGCAGCCTTATGTTCCAAACTGACTTATTTCTTTTAATCATTCGTGTCGGTTTTAAGTAGGAGTGTCAATCGAGTCGTGTTCGTGTCGACCTACTCGGGTTGGCGGGTTGACGTGTTGGTAAAGCCTCAACCCAAACACGACTCATATATAAAACTCAACCCTAACCTACACACACATAACATGTGTAACCTATTTAAATAAAAATGTTAATAGCGTTAATTAGATTGCGAGTTGAAGAGTGCAAGTGTTCAAACTTCAAACCCATAGCATATAAGTGCTAATTCATATATGAGAAATGCTAGAACCACAAAAGAACTTTCACAAAATGTTTTACAAAATAATGTGTCATAAAGTTAATGGCAATCTTAAAGTTACATTTGACTTCTCTTTCTTACATAATTTGTAAACATTTTGTGAGAGTTATTTTGTGGTTCTAGCATTCCTCTTCATATATATAGATATATATCGGTACTTAAGACAACATACTTAGGTCCACATCCTAAATAAGTGCATCTGTTCTAACAATTACAATAATTCAAGACAAAAGATCTTATGGTTTTGATCTTCATTTCTTCTCCAACGTGCCTTCACAAAAGATCATAAGTACACAAGAAGATTTATAAATCTTCTTCAGCGTGCCTTCAAAAAGTTCATTAGTGCACCTCAAGGTTCAAAATGGTGCCATTCTTGATTTATTTCCAACATACCAGAAAAAAGATCAAAAGGTTACTTCAAAATATACAATGATCATATAAGAAGATAAAGACATATAACTTACCAAAAGTCTAACTGATATGATCAGCTTCGTTGATGTTCAAAGCCATGACATTTTGGGTTAGTTCTTCAAGGTCCACTTTTGTCATCACTGCAATAGGAATGGATCAATTCAATCATGAAACATAAGTATTTCAACAATGAAGTAAGTCATCAAAATCGTAAAACATACATTTTTGCAAACTAAATATAACAAATTAACAACTTGAGCTATCAATTAAATAAATCAATTATTTAAGTATTTGTTTAGAAACTAAATAACTTATATTAATAAGTCCAAAAAAGGAGATAGATCTTAAAACAAGGTGAGCGATGACGAGCGGTGTACAAAAAAAAACGTTTGGGAACGTAACCGTTCAAGAAACCGGTTTTGAATCAAACCGGTTAGTTTTTATGGCTAAAATCGGTGGTTTGGACCGTTTGTAAGTTCGTTGTTTGACCGGTTTGTAGACCGGTTCCCCGAACCGGTTCGTATAACTTTTTTTTTGAATCTAGCTTTTTTAAGATTGTAAGGATGTCAGTATATACATGCGGTCACATTTAACACTAAGGATGTCAGTATACATCATTTCTTCCCATGTCCCCATGCTTCTTTTTTGACATTTGCTTATCTTTATGGCATTTTATAATATATATGTATATCATGATAGGATACGACAATTCTTTCTTCACATGCCATAAAGCATAGCAACATTTTAATAATATGACCCATGCTTACTTTATTGCTTTGAAAACAGACCATGACTACCAATCTACCATGCTTACTTCATTATAAATAAAGATGTTGTGTTTCAATATTAATCACAACTCAAAAATCACAATCCTAAGCAAAAAAAAACCTCTAAAGTAAAATCGAATTTCTTTCAATAAGTAATGGCAACTCAATCCGGATCAACTACTACCGGTATTGGTTCTTCAAGTGCACCGACGATTCTAGAGATTATGCCAACCACCCGAAACCCCCAGATTTGAAAAGACTTCCACCTTTGCAAGATGTCGGACAACACGGCGAAAGCTCAATGTATTCATTGCTTTCATTTCTTTTCGATACATTCCAACTCGACGTTGAAGAATCATATCTCGCATCTGCATTGTGAGGCACTCAAGACGGTTCCGGCACCGGGGCAATCGTCTATGTCTCGAGATGGGAGTGTTTTTGTGTACAATCCGAGGCCCGTATCGTGAACAATTATGGGTTGGTGATTCAAGAAGGCTTACCATTCAACCACTTTGACAACACCCGAATGACGAGGGTGTTTCAAAACCATCTCTAACCAAAGTACACTCGTGTAAGTCGCACTACTCTAAAACGTGATGCAATGAAATTATGGATTGCGGCTAAACAACAAATAAAAGATGGTTTTCTTAATTTAAATTCTAGTGTCAACATAACAACGGATGTTTGGACCGCTCCTCATAATTTGCCCGGTTCGTACCTATGTGTTACCACACATTGGATTGAGCCCTCAACTTGGCAAATGATGAAGCGAGTCATTGCATTCGAAGACTTTTCGGTTCCCCACACGGGACCTGCTTTATTTAATTTGTTGTCAAAAGTGTTTGCCAAGTTTCATTTGAAAGAAAAAGTTTTGTCCATTACGTTGGATAATGCTAGCAACAATACAAGAGCAATTGGCAAACTAAAACTAAAATACAATCCACCTATGGACGGTATCTTTTATCATAGTCGATGTGTTGCACACATCATTAACTTGGTTGTGCAAGCCGGTTTAAAGGTGCCCGCGATTGACCAAATGAAAGAATCTTTTAAACAAATGTTAAAAGATATATTTAAATCGGGTAGTAGAAACTATCAATTATATATTCACGTGTGTAAAGAAGTAGAGAAACCTTGTTATACACCTAATTGGGACGTTTCATGTTTTAAATCCATGTTTTAATGTAAGTGGGGCAGAGTTACTTATCGAGTCGATTTCGACTGATTTGAAGTTTTTTGATGATGAATTTGCAACCAAGGCAAAAGACCGTTCAAAATCTCTTTTGAGGGGTTGTATAATATGTATTACTTGAAATACGGTCAACCAAATCAATCATCAAATGCGGGTTCTTCATCGAATGCGGGTTCTTCAAGGAATCAGATGACTACTTTGCTAAACAAGTTAAAACAATACAAAAAGGCAAAGCATGATCGTTTAGCGACTAGTGAATATGAGAGATATGTCGAAAGCGATTTTGTCTCTCATCTTTCGACCGAAGAGTTAGCAGGTTATGATGTGTTGGGGTTTTGGAAAGTAAATAATTCAACGTCCCGTATATCCAAATGGCCCTGGATATATTGATGTCTACTCGGTAGCTTAGCTTCTGAATCGGCTTTCTCAACAAGTGGTAGAGTGCTATCAATCCGAAGAACAAGACTAACACCAGCTTCTTTGGAAATGTGTATGTGTCTAAAGGATCACATGGATGCAGCGGAACGGGTTCAACACACATCCAATCTTAAAAACTCCTTAGACTTTGAAGCAGAAATCTTGGAAGAAGAGGTGCAAGAACATGAAGCGATAACACTTTCCGATGAAGAAGTAGCAATGGATGAAGCTGCTAGCGAGGCTAGATCCAGCGGAGGCGAAGAAATATATGATATGACTTTGTCCGAGTCTGACTAGATCATCCGATGTATTATGTTTTAAGTTTATGTATTATGTTTGATGTATTTTCCCTTCCGATGTATTTCGTTTCCGATGTATTATGTGTTCTATTAAATAAAAGTTGAAGTTTATTCAGTTTATTGTGTATAAAACCACAAAAAAAAAAAAAACTAAACCAAAAAAAACCCGGTCCAACCCAGTTTACTGGTTAACCGGTCCTGGAAAACGGTTCGAGTTTTGGCTCACCCCAACCGTTCCAAACCGAACTGGTTAATCCGTGAAAAACGGTTGACAGGTTTTGTTACTCGAAACAGGTTCCATTTGACCGAACCGAAACCCGAAACTGGTTAACCTTTGTGCACCTCTAGTGGTGACCTGATTGTTATTGTTTGATGAGCAATATTAGAATTGCGGGGGGTGAAATTAAGAGAGGTGGGCAAGATTCGACCTAAATATAAGATCTTTATTTAAGTATTTGTTTAGAAACTAAATAACTTATATTAATAAGTCCAAAAAAGGGAGGATGGATCTTACAGAAACAAGGGTAAGTGGTGACTGATTATTATTTGTTGATGAGCAATATTAGAATTGGGTGAAAATTTAGAGAGAGATAGGCAAGATTCGACCTAAATATAAGATCTTAAGAAGTAAATTCCCGCTTACAGCCAACACCCTATTTTCCCGCTCAAATAATCCAAAGACTAGTCTAAGATAGTAGTCCTTGACACTACATTCCCGCTCAAAGTATTCACACTAATTCCCACTCATACTTTTTGTTAGTTTGGGCTTTTGGAAGCCCATTCAAAAATTTCACTTTTGACTTTAATAGATTAATTTCTTATTTTCTTGGTTATTAACGTTTTAATTTTTACTATAAAAAAGTTATATGTTTTATTTTTTAAAAGATTATATATTTAAACGGGTTCACGTGTTGACTTATTTAAAAACTATTAAACCCAAACACGACTCATTTATTAAACGGGTTATACGAGTTGACTTATTTTTGACCCAAACCTGTTTAATTTCGTGTCGTGTCGAAAATTGTCACCCTTAATTTTAAGTCGGGTCATAAATTGCCGCCACTATTTACCATTTTACTATATCAAGCTTCCAAAAATACATTTTTCTTGCCTTGGGTTAGATACAGTTTAGTAATACTTTGGTCCTAAAATCTTTAAGTTTTAAACAAAAAGCTTTTTCTTCATCTTCAAACTTTTCTATAATGATTATTTGACCAAAACTTGTTAGGCCTTAAGTTATAAATGACTTTATAACAAATATCATACAATATAATGAAAAGAATGATTTGTTGAAAGAGATAATTTCATATTTATCGAATTTGAATATCAAAATTTCATATTTACCTAAAACATAAGTTTTTAGAGCACAAGTACAATGCATTTAAAGCATATATTGAAGAAATATAGAATTATATTGTTTAAATTAGGAAAATATAAAATGGCCCCTTGTTAAAAACTACAAGTCTTAGAGAAATCGAGCATAGCTTTCATAACAGCTTTTAGAAGCTTACATTAAAACGTTACAATCAACGCTAAATATTCTGGCCCAACTTGGCACTCGATGCAACCAAAATTCACATTTTTATATTTTGGTTTACAAAAACTATTACTTTCTTCGTTCTATATAAAATGTTCAGTTTTTATTTTTTAAATCATTCTTATTTAGCATTGATTTTAAGTTTATAGTTTGTGTTATATAATACTTGATGCAAAATTTATAAATAAATTGAGTTTTTAATATATTTTTATTAATATAATTTTTCATCAAGTATGATATAAAACAAACAAAATATTATACTATATATTTAAAGAGTAAGATTGATGCACCGAGGCGTTTTGATAAGCATTAAATGAAAGCCCGACCCGACCCTAATCTACTCCCTCTTAATGTTTCCGACCCGAACATATTACACGTGTCTTCAAAACTGGAAAGATATGAGATACGTGTTGTTGATATTCATATTCAACCCACTCTCAAATCTGCTCATATGCCAACGAAAAAAAAACCAAACAACAAACCATCTACCGCTCAATTTCCAGCGACCGGCAGCCTCCTTAAATCATCCGGCGACTTCCTCCGACAATGAGGTGCCTATCGATGGGTAATTTTCCGGATCTAATTTTTCAATTTTCTTAGATTTTTGGTTTTGATATATTGTGGAAAGTGTAAAGATTTTTTGTAATTTTTTTTAGATAATAGATTTTTTGTAATTTTGTTTATATAGAACTGAAGAAATTTTTGGTTGTTTACTTTTTATCAAGTTAGTCTAAAATGGAATTATGTTATTTGTGATGATTTTTTTAGATATTATAGTGGTTGT
>BQNB010080538.1:0-29900 GCA_026074375.1 Tanacetum coccineum
GTATTGAAGCAGTATTTGTTAATATAAGATGTACACATGTGTAGTAGAAATTCCCTAGTTAGTCATCATCCTTGAGGGAGAAATATGTACATCCGGGACTTAATTAACTTTGGTGCTACGGTTTCGACTTCGTTAAAAGGGATAAAGTGTGTACTTCAGGTATTGGCTAATTCTTCTACAAAATTCTGCTGTGCACTTTAAATGTCAATGTTAGAAGATCATCCAAGCTACATCAAAGTTTTAGAATTTGCTGAAGATACGGATATTGGTTTGGGGGGAAGATGATTCAGAAACTCCACCAAAAAGGAGTCTATGAAGAAAGCTTCTCAAGACATGCTAAATGAATTAGGGGGAAGTTAATCCAACTCATGCATATTACAATGGTTCCAGAACAAGTAAAGACACAGAAGATCCAAGATAGAGTACAAGTATCAAGACTAGAAGACAAAGATGTCATCTTCAGCATTGGAAGCGCTTTGGAAGACTTTATTTTTATGTTGTATTTGTACTTGTTAGGAACATTGTAAGTAATTCCGTATGTGTCCACATATTGGGGGAAGATTGTTAGCCTTAAAATATGTTGATAAACACGGAATTACATTAGTTTATTTATAGCTTGACACATAAGGACTAATAATTGTCACTAGGACTATAAATACCTCTTCTATACTTCCATGGAGGGGTGAAGTTCTCTTTTGTAAAAGTGTGTGTGTGTGTGTGTGTGTGTGTGTGTGTGTGTGTGTGTGTGTTTTTTCTTTAACACATACACTCTTCCTATCTCTTTCTTCCATTATTCTCTAATAATATGGCTACACATTTATTTCACTTTATCCAACCTCCAGATCAGTTTTAATCCTTGTTCTTGTATGTCATTTATAATCTACAGAGTTCATAGCCTCGCATTTTAAATTTTTTGAATACTTTATAAACCCGCAAGGAGGATACATGCTTAAACCATGAATGCAAGTGTTTTTCTAACTGTATGCTATCCAGATATATTATTGCCTAAGTACCTTCCAGTGCCACTATTTCCATATCATGAATCATTAATTACTTACGAGTGAATGCGAATATTGTGGATAGATCTATTGGGGGTGATGACTCCCGTTGGTATACCCGTTCATGGGGTAGCCAAACGCACTATATTTGACTTAATGGGTAACCTTGGCAAGTTACCTTTCCACGGGGACATTTTGTGTCTCATCTTATGTCATGCTGTGATGACCATTGTTAAAACGTTTGATGCCATGAGCTTAGACGCAATAATACTATTTTCCATGATAATTGTATTCGTTGCAATTATTACCATCATATTAACTTGTATTCAACCATTTACAAACTATGGGTGTATAACAACGTAACCCACTATTAAACTTGTACTCAACTATTATAACTGAAAACCTATGAATTTCACTCAACCTTTGTGTTGAATTTTTAGCATGTTTATCTCAGGTAATTGAGCAACTTATGGCAAGAGTGGCACGGACTTGAAGATGGCTAAACTGTTATCATTCAAACTTTATGTTTTTAGATTTTGGGACCTGCCCTTTTGTAAAACTCTGATATATTATTGAATGATAACTAAATTTTCTAAAAATATCTCTTTTGAGTCATTTTCTATGATTATGACTGTTGTATTACGAAGTAATACCCCAGATTAGCTTCTGCTGCTATATGTAAAAATGGGGGTGTTACAAGATGTACCTGCATTAAGTTCTCCTTGTGTACCTGTAGATTCATTAGTGATTGTACCTGCAACTACTGGTACATAATTCATAGATTGGGTTAGAGAATCAATATTAAACAGCCACTTTGGACCATTCCCTTCTATCATAGGCTTATTCTCTAAAAACCCAATATGCAAGTTTTCTTCTACCCTCCTGGTTCTAGTGTTGTATACCCTAAAAGCTTTACTACTCAAAGAATATCCAACAAAGAAACCTTCATCACTTTTTCCATCAAACTTGCCTAAATTGTCTAAAGTATTAAGAATTGTAACATGACTTCCAAATGGTCTCATAAAGCTTAAGGTTGGTTTAAAACCTCTAAAGAGTTCATAAGGTGTCTTGTTATGAGGCTTGACTACTAAGACCCTATTATGTATATAGCAAGCAGTACTAACTGCTTCAGCTTAAAATTTGGTATGTAACTTAGAGTCAGCTAACATGGTTCTAGCAGCCTCAATTAGTGTCATATTCCTCCTTTCAGCTACACCATTCTGCTGAGGAGTCCTAGCTATACTATGTTCTCTCCTAATACCGTTCTCTCTATAAAAATCACCCATAACTTTATTCTTAAACTCTGTTCCATTATCACTTCTGATTATTTTCACTTTCTTATCTACTAGGTTTTCTATTTCTTTAATAAAGTTCTTGAGAATCTCACTGGTTTCATCCTTAGTTGTTAAAAAGAAAACCCAAGTAAAACTGCTATAATCATCAGTGACTACTAAGCAATACTTCTTATGCATTAAACTACTCATAAAGGTTGGACCAAACAAATCCATATGAAGCATAAACAAAGGCTTAGTAATTGGATTGAGAACTTTGGACTTACAAAAAGCTCTGTGTTGCTTCCCTTTAAGACAAGCAACACAAGTTTAGTCATTTTCAAAATGTTTTGTAGGCAAACCTCTTACAAGATTATCCTTAACAAGCTTATTTATGTTCTTAAAATTAATATGACCAAGCCTCCTATGCCAAAGCATTGATTCATCTGATGTAGCATTTACAACAAGACGAGTTAAAGTCTCTTTAGGAACAATGTTCTTCATTTCAAAACTATACATGTTGTCCTTTCTAGGAATTTTAAGAAGTATCTGACTTTCATCAGGCAACTTAAAGGAGTTGTTTGAAGGCAACTTAAATGTACTGCTTGTTATTCTGTACATAGCAAGGAGTTGAATTTTAACTCCTTTAAGAAGTATCTAACTTTCATCAGGCAACATTCAGTGTCAGTTAAAAGGACATAGTTCTTTTTGTCACACATCTGTGAGACACTAAAAAGGTTGAATTTTAACTCATTGATAAAGTATGCATCTTCAAAATCAAGGCTATCTGTTTTAAGTGTTCCTTTACCAGAAATTCTACCACCATGTGCTCCTCCCCTAAATGTAACATAACCTCCATCAAATTCCTTGAAATCTGAGAGATAAGCTATGTTTCTAGTCATGTGCCTTAAGCAGCCACTGTCAATAAATCCTGTATCATTCTGTTGTGGCTTATCTTGCACATAAAAATAAAGAAATTAGTTTCCTTTGGGGACCCAAGCCATTACTGACTTGGATATGCCTCGTGCATCAATGTAGTTGTGTTTCTTCAAGGTGATTGATGCACTATCAAGGTTTGGTAGGTCTCCAGTACCAAAATGTTGAGGCCTTTATGCATTTGCTGATTAACCCTAACTGCATTAACAATGGCTGAATGTGGCCTAGCAGTAGTAACTGCTTTTGGCCTTTTGTAGTTATTAACTACTTTTGTAACTAGCAGTTGAATTATTTGTTTGGTGTATCACCCTTTGTTAGATATACTGTTTTTGATTGAATAAGGCTCTTCTTATAGTTGATTGTGCTAATTTGAAAAATGTGACATTGAATTTAGCACAAACATTTGTAGATTTAGGTTGAGGCAGTATTAACTGTTCCTGGCATTATTAAATGGTTTTTTTAGGCCGTTTTATTAAACTGCTCTTGGAACCTGTTCCTTTAAGCATTAGGGGTGAGTCTTGTTGGTTAGTATAGTTGTATTATCACCTTTTTATAATTATTCTCATTTATACCATCCTTTCCTTTGATGGTGTTTAGAAATGAGCCTGCACATGATCAAAACCCCCACCAAATGAAGCAAGGCTTTGTATACATCACAATATCAAACTTCCTAGTTGGATTGGAATTTTGTCCATTCTAGTTGTATTTGATTTCCCCTAGGACTTTGTGATCTATACATCTCAGCATACCTAACTGACTTTTTAACTGGTTTTTCATGATTTTTAGGTTTGACAAACTCTATCTTTTTATCAACAAGAAAAATAGTTTCTTTATCAACATTAAGTGAAGACTCATCAAAGCTACTTGTGTCTTTTGATACTTGTTCTTTTACCAAAGAGTCATTAGAATTTTCCTTAGAATCATCTGATTTTTTATCACAAACAATGTTAGACTCTTGCTTACTATCCTCAGAACCATAACTTTTGAATTCAGGGTCTTTGAATTCATCAAGACCAGAATAAGATAAATCAAGATTTTTAGGTCAATTATAGATAAAAGGATGGGGTGGAGGAACAACATTATACCCCAAACCCTTTTTACTTTTGTTAGTTATCTGACTCTCTAACAACTTGTTTAGGCTCTTTGAGGCATTATCAAATTTCTCAATTTTAAATTCAATGCCTTCTTTTTCTTGCTTAACTTTTTCAAACTCACTTTTAAGCACATTTATTTCATAGTCTTTGCAAGCTAATTCCCTTTTAAGAACTGCAACTTCTTTACTAAAAAGAACCTCATTCTTTATATATGTGATAAGTTAATCTTCTACAGTTGCTAAACCTCTTTTATAAGTAGTTGCTGTAAATTCAGTTTGATTAAGCATAACAATCAAATCATCACACTGTTTCTTAAGAGTTTCATAGTTTTTCAGACAAGTTTTATCATTGTATACCTCAGAGTCTGAAAACGCCATTAGAGCCATGTTTGTCTGAACCTGTTCTTCTGCCATTTCACTCTAGTCAAAACCTATACCATCTATAGCCAACATTGCCTTTGAAGATGTGTCTTCATTGTTTCCTTGCTTTCTAGTGTTGTCTTGATATATGAACTGACCCTCTTTGTTCCTTGGTGCTCTACATTCCCTTGAAAAGTGTCCCATCTTGTGACAGTTAAAACACCACTAACCTTAGAATTAACATAACCACAGCAGTATCATTAGCATTAATGAAACTTTCTTGCCTTCCTCTGAAGGGGATACCTTTTATGCCCTCAACTTAGTAGAGAGAGTTACCACTTTAAATCCATTGCTTCCAGATCATCTTCATGAATTTGCTCTAAGTCATGCTGTATGATATTAGAACCATTGGGATTCTCAACCATGAAAGCATACACATCATTATCACTGAAGCTAGCAGAACTAACTTGAGGACTAGCAGTGTTAACATTAGGGCTAACGGTACTAACTTCATATGCAGGTTTAGCATTATATAAACATTCATTAGTAAATGCTAGTGCTTGGCGCAGTCATAAAAGGCCCAAGAAGTTGAGGACCACTATTGCAACCAGACAGATTTCATTAATACTTATTTTACAACAATTTTGAAGTATGTTGTACAAATCATCGATGCTCAATGTTTAATTTTAGCATTAACAACCAGACTACAACATGAGTATCCCACTAAGGAGGCAAGCTTCTCAAAAAATTTGAATTTAAGTCTTCTTGAGTGATGACTACACCCAAAATTGCAAGCCTAATAACAATCTTCTGGAGCCTGTTAAAGATAGAGTCAAGATACTCTTTGCTTGATGCACTAAAATTTTCATATTGTTGCTTCAAAAGTGTCTTATGTGTTTTGTTAGTGGCTTCATTACCTCCAGATCATGTTTCGATAGTAGCAAACATTGTTTTAGCATCATTGTACTGACTGAAAGTAAGTTGATATTCATTAGGAAGAGTCGTTAGTAGCAAGCTTCTAACCTTCACATCATTCTTCTTGTTGGTCTTTTCTTCAGCAGTTACATGTACTGACATCTTTGTAACTGAAGTACCATTCTCTTGTGTTGTTTGTGGTACAAATACCCATGAGTTACCATTCTCTATGACCTCTCATAGAGCATAGTCTTGTACCTGGAAGTATTGCTTGATTCTTATCACCCACGTCTCATACTCACCTACTTTGAGTATGGGTAGCTTAGCAGTAGTGTTACTCTATGCAGATTCAAATTCCATAACTTCTAGATTAAAGTTTCAGAACACAAGGCTCTGATACCACTTGTTGATTCTAACTTGATCTTGCAAACCTTGTAAAATGGTTAGTTGTATTGAATAGATTCAAGACAACTATGCTATCAACTTTGTTGATACTAAAGAGTATCAAGAATCTACTCTTTAATATTTAGAAGAATATCTATGTGATAGTAAACTGTAATGCAGTAGAATGAACAATGCATATAACCAAAAAGCTTCAATGTTATTATGATGAATAATACAAGTACTATGTCTAGTACTAAGGTTTACAACCTTGAAGCTATGAATGTGTCTATCGAGATGTGTTTACAACCAAAACCTAGGATCTCCTTTTATACATAAGGAGTCCTTTACAAGATAACTACAAATCTTCTAAACTTCTATAAGATATCAACATATCTTCTAATTATATAGGATATACATTGAATCATTCCATACATATCACAAAACACGCTTTTATCTCCTCTTCACACGTCTTTATCTTTATGTAGTCTTTAGTCTTTATCAGCAGTATAAATCCCTTTAGTAGTGTTAAGTTTAGTACTAGCAGTACTAACTTATACCTAGCATTACTAACATTCTTCTAGTAGTACTAACTGGTTTATATTGCCAGTTATAACTTAAGCAGTACTAACACTTTGACTTGGCAGTACTAAGTCTAATAAGTTTAATTCCTAACACCTTTATCTCAATAAAACGAGCTTAAATAACCAAAAACGAACATAAAATGCCAAATATATGCTTGTTTTATGTTTTTTACTATGCAGGTAACGGATATTCACAAAAAAACAAAAATAAAGCCAAAACCAGACAAAATCGAGCACGGGAATGAAAAGAGCGTGAAAAGACGAAGCTAAAGGTGAATGCATTTTAGTGGGTCAACCCAACCCAAGTTTATGGGCCAAGTCAGCCTATTATGCCATTTATACAAAAGTCTTAAACAATAAAAAAGCCCAAAACCATCAATTCATAAGCCAACAGCCCAAAACCCAAAATACTTAACAGCCTACCTACTACTGTTACACCATTAGTCTTTTGGGACTAAGGGCCTGTTTCTTTTATTTTTAAAATTAAGTGCCTAGTGGATATGGCATATCTTACGATAAGGTAAAGCATATGGGGATAATAAGTGATGTTTCTTTTTTTTCCAAATGAAACACTCAACAAATCAAATGATAATTTTGTCCTTATGCCATTATTAAAAGTTAGAACAATGTGGAGCATCTGCCATTGTTAAAGGTTGAATGATTCTATACGTAACTTCCTCCATTAAAGCTTTTATCAAATAAATATACAAGTTTTTAAATTGATATAAATTTTGATAAAAGCATTTGTCGTTCAACAAACCCATCAGATACAAACGGCTAGTGAAATAGTAGAGATCACAGCGACGACGGCTAGAGGTGGCGATGGCCGAAGGAGAGCCGGCCAGTGACCAATGATGGATCTTGAATCTCTTGCTTACACACTCATATTCCTTCACCGTGGCCGGTTGCCCTGGCAAGGTTATCAGGTGATAAGAACCTTCTGTCTGCGTACAACATCATTATCTATTTGGTTGATCTTATGCTGATATGTTGTTTTTCTAATTAGGGTGACAACAAATTGTTTCTAGTTTGCAAGATGAAAATGGCCACATCCCCTAAAATGTTGTGCTGATCTGATATGTAATATTTCTGGAAGAAGTGATGGTTGACATGTAAAGTAAGCTGCGAATGATGGATGAATATTTTAAGAAGATAAATATTTTGGGTTTGTGTAAATATTAAGGAGGAGGAAGATGAGGATATTGTTGTAAAATTGGATCATTGTGAATACTTATGAGTATCTGATTGAGGAGAGTGAGGTTTTTGTCCTCCTCCCCAATTAGAGGTCTTAAGGGAAAATTAAGTGAGCAAAGTGAAAAAGAAACATTCATATATAAAATGGTGGACCTACTCTGTTAGCTAAGAGCATATTCAAAGAAAAAGAAACGGCCTCTAACACCAGTAGTCCCTGACTCTTTCCACCGTTAGTCCCTAAGGACTAACACCGTCAGTCCCTACACTTTAAAATAACTAACGCCCATTATCCCTTCTTCCAGAATTTGAATTATATTAAAATAATCCAAGATAGGGCGCCAAGAACCAAAACAACGTAAACCCACCCCTTCTATTGTTTCAAACGACCACAAGCACCCATACATCATCCTGACACACGCCCATGCCACGTTGGCAGATTCAAGGCCTCATATTGGACATGAAAAATGCGTCTACAGTCAAAGGGAAAGAATCAAAGCATTTAAGGCATGATTACGAATGATTTAGTATTATTATTGCTTTCCATAAGCAATTTTGGAAAGAATTGAAGACCTTGGCTGTCTTTCCTCACAAAGAAGCACAGCATCCCCTATAAATAGGGAAGACGGTTTCACTCATGGATCATCTTTCTTTTCCAGCATTTTTTTACTTAACAGCATTGTATTCTTTACTCTGTTTTCAAGTTTTTTTTCATTAGCAATCTACTTTCCAAGCACTGTACTTTCAAAGATTATTCAATAAAAAGTGAAGTTCCATTATCCATTTTCATAACTGTTTCATGATTTTCTTTTGGATGATGAACCAATCAGGGATGGGCTTATGGTACTCACCAACATAAGCTAATAAGCTCTTAAGAGCTCTTAAGCCCTTGTTTAGAGCAAAGGATTAAGTAAGTTTCCCTTTATAGTTTTTTAGCTTATTACTATTCAGCTTATTAAAGTGCTTATTTTCTGCTTATTATTACCTTTGTATGCTTATTAATGTTGCTTATTGTTAATTTGTGCTTTGTTATAACTTAGATCTCTTTTGTTCTTGTTTTTCATATAATCTGACCTAAAAAAGCCAAAAATAGCTTATTTAGTTTGCTTATTAGCTAGTGCTTATAAGCTGTTAGAATTTGCTTATTAAACCTTATTATTGTTAATTTATAATCTGTTTTTGAAAACCTAAGCTTAAAACAGTCTTTAATAGTTTAAAAATGAAAAAAGGAATTTTAAAGAGGTGTTTGACACTAACAGCACTAACTCATGTTAGTGTTGTTTGAGTCATTTTTGACCCAAAGTCTGGCTTTGTGGATCAAATTTAAGAGGTTTTAATCTGTTTTCAGTAGTTCTTAAGGTTTACATCTTAGTTTTACGGTAAAATCTACCATATGCTAGAATTTGTGGTGTTCTAAGTCTTTTAAACAGCTTATTTGATTAGATCCTGAGAAATTGCATTTTGGTGTTGATTTCATGTTTATTTAAAGCTTAAAATTCAGTAGAAATGGTTTAGAATTTGCTTGTAATTGTCATTTATAATTTGATCTAAATCTGTCAATAGTCATTAGTCTCAGTTTCTAAAACTTTAAAGTCTATTTTTCAATCACAAATCTAGATTAGTTAGAGATAGTTTTAGAATCTAAAAATTAGTACACAAGTAGCTTATAGTCCAAACTTAATCTGTTTAAGCTTATTTTAGGGTTTAGAACGTAATTAGATATCTAAATTTAGGGCTGCTAAAGATGTTTTAGTTTTGTTAAAAAAACATAAGAAACCAAAAATTTACCTTTTAGTCTGAACTGCTATTTTCAGAAGCTTATATGTAGCTTGTTAGTTATTCAAAATGCTTAAGTTTTGTTTTTTCTCATTCTTAGTAGTACTAGTTTAATGTGTTTTCACTTTTGGTACTAGCTTTTTCCAGTGTTCTAAAAGGGACGCCTTGGCGCCGCAAAGGCGTCGTCATGGCGTGAGGTGTAGCATCGCCGTTACGATATGGACCTTGGCGTTGGTGTTAGGCGTAGCGTGAGTCAAGGCGTCAAAAGGCGCGCAAAGGCACGCTAAATTGCAAGGCGTGGCGCCATTTTTAGAAGCTTTTAGAAAAAAATTAGGCAATTTTGTATTTGGGCTATTTCTTTTTGGGCTTAGTAATTTTTAACTCAATTTTAAGTAGTAGTAGTGAGTATATGACCACGAAGACTACAAGTTCATATTGCTTTTATGCATAGCACCTTTTGTAAACTCGATATGTATATGAAATATGATATTATTATATAAATTTATAAATATTATTTTGCCGCTATAGTCACGCCTTGAAATACGCCATGGCTTCGCAAAGGCTCCTAAGGCTTGAGGCGTGGCCATGCCGCTATGCCACGCCTCACGCTATTTATAACCTTGGCTTTTTCATTTGCTAGCTTAAAAATTAGCTTAAAAATGCCCTTTCAGTCTGCTTTGTTAAATAGTTTAGTCAAAATGCTTATTTGAGATTTTGAGCTTGTGGCTTATTGGAAATGCTTAATTTGAGCTTAGTTTTGCTTTTTAAGCGTATTTGAGGTTTTAGAAGCTTATCTGGTTGAAAAATAGCTTATAGAAGCTTTTGAGTAAAATCTGTTAAGTGTTTGAGCTTGTAGGCTATTTAGTAAATCTGTTATCTTTAAAAGCTTATTTCTAGCTTATTTTTAGGTTCTGAAAAAAAGTTGTTTCACAAAAAGTGCTTATTTAAGCTTTTTAGATAAGCTGTTAAAAAAGTTTAGCAAATAAAAAAAACATTAGGCCATATAGGGAAGCCCCAGGCCCGAACCCAAGACCTCAACCTTAACAGCCTAACGTTTTAACACCACCCTCCACTACCAACATGCACTTGGGTCTTTTTCGTTAAACACTCCACCCAATTTCCTTTTAAGCCCATTTTAGCCTTTAGCCTTTCAGCTCTTTAGAGCTTATTTCCAGCTTATTAGAATAAGTTGGTTTAGTGATTTTATTTTTCTTAGATTCTAAACTGTTTAAAGTATTTTCCTTGATTTTTTTTAGATTTTTATTGATTAGTTTAATATTTTTAATAATATTTTTAAATTAAAAGTGTTTTTAATTCATAATAAATAAAATAAAAATAAAAATAATATAAAAAATTTTTCTAAAATTATTTTTAATCATTTAGGATTTTTAGAAATTAAATTTGCTTTTCTAGGGTTAAAATTTGATAATTTAGGTTCTTAGTTACGTTTTTATATTCCCGTTAACGTTTTTCGTGCTTAATTCGTAATTGCTTTAATTGTTGCTTGCCTTTGCATTTTTTTTGCATTATAATTGTAGAAATAGAAACCAAATCTAAAATCTTGAACTATTCAAAATCTGGATCACAAACTTCAACAAAAAGGTTCAATTCACGCCTCGTTGGAACATTAACGACCCGAGAAACGACTAGAAAGGGTCACTTTCGAAATCGATACTTCTGGAATTATATTTTATTTGTGAATTGGTTTATTTCTTTAGATTAGAAGTGATTTGCTAATTTACCTATAATATATATATACTATTGACTCGATCATTGAGATTTCGTATAAAAGTTTACGTGTTACTTAGTCTTTTGTCACAAATCAAGATTACTTCATAGTAATATAAGACGAGGTTGTAATTGCTCGTTAACTTTACGATTACAAGACTTTATCTCTAAAATGATCCAAGTTTGCATTGTAATAATTTGATATAACATGTCTACTTCAAATCAACAAACTCTAGCAGACTCAGGAGCTAATGAAAGACCTCCAATGCTTGAGAAAGAGAATTACATTCCATGGGAAAGTAGGTTCAGAAGGCATTTGGATAATAAGCTTGAAGACGGGGAGCGGATGTGGAACTCAATACATAATGGATCGTATAAGAGGCCAATGATTACTAATCCAGACAACGATCAAGAAGAGATACTTGAACCATTGTGCGACTGAGGGTAACAAGAAGTAATATATTTTTGATGTGGAAGTCATGAATTATCTTGTTCAAGCAATACAAAATGATATATACAATTCAGTGGATGCATGTAAAAATGCTAAGGTTATGTGGGAACGAATTAAAAGGTTGATGTTTAGTTTTGATGTTACTAGTCATGTAAGACACTCACGTCTTATGGATAAGTTTGAAAAGTTTGCAGCAAAATAAGGAGAATCGTTAGACTCAGTGTATGAAAGTTTGGCAACGCTTGTGAATATTATGGATCGTAACAATTTTCGTCCTATTCCAGTGTCAATCAACACCAAGTTTGTTAATTGCTTGCAACCCGAATGGAGCAAATATGTTACCATGGTTCATCACAATCAGACTGGAGATACACTTTCATATGATGTGTTGTATGATTCTTTACTATAATTCAAACCGCATGTTCTAGCATCCAAAGCAAAAAAGCTGCCAAGAATCATGATCCATTAGCCCTTCTAGCTCATTTAAATGCTTCTTCATCACAATCTCATGCAAGTTCTTCTAATTCACTACAACCATACTATGTCACACGTCCTTCATCAGTTGTTGATTATAAAGATGAATATCAAGGGGAGTTACAAGGGTATTCTCAAAAAGATAAGCTTATAGCTGCCATGATGTTATTAGCTCGAGCAATCACTCAGAATTTCTCCACACCTACCAATAATCGTCTTTGTACTTCATCAAACATAAGAAGTCAAGCTGTGGTTCAGGATGGTAGAGTTGACATACAAACCAAGAATGCAGGTTATGGTGGAAATGGTAACAATGCAGGGAGACAAAATAGGAATCAAGCGTTTAATACAAGAAATAGAAATGATGACAGCAATCCGATTGTTCAGCGTGTTCCACGAACTGAGTCAACTCTGAGAAAGCCAAATGTTCAGTGTTATAACGGCAATGAAAAAGGCCATTAAGCCCGTGATTGTCAAAAACCAAGAGTTCGTGATGCAAAGTATTTCAAAGAACAAATGTTGCTAGCTATGGAAGATGAAGCTAGAAGCAACCTCAAGGATGAAGAAAATGATTTCTTGCTCGACAACTCATATGGAGAAGAAACAATGGAAGAGTTAACTGCTATAGTCATGTTGATGGCTCGAATTCAACCAGCTGGTGGTAACGTTAAGACTGTGCCATCATAAGATACAAAGGTTGTCAATGAGGTAAATGCTTCATCTAAGGTTTATGAACAAGTGAGTCATGTGAAATGTAAAACTATTATTCAAACATCTTATGATGATCAAATTGATTATAACATCATATTTGATGATCCTTATGTGGAAAATAATGATGGCACATCTGACCATGATTCAAATGCTCCTGATGAATATCATGAAATTCAAATGTTAGCATATAATGTTCAAAGAGAAGCTAAAAATCAAAAATGATTAAACAATGAGCTTAAAAGGCAAAAAGAGTTGCTACAAAAGGAGCTTAAGACGTGTAAGGATCAGGTCAAAATGTTTGAGTCAAAAACAATTCAATGTTCAAAATATAAAGAAACATGTAAAGAGTTGGAACGTGAATTACGGGCTGATAAGGACACCACTGAGAGAATTTTGAAAGAAAAAGATAAAATTCAAAGTGATTTCTTCAAAATTGAAAATGAAAAGATAATAATTCAACATGAAACTCAGTTAGCTAAAAAAGCTTTTAAAGAACGAGAAAATCGATATCTTGAAGATATTGTTGATCTCGAAGAGAAACTGAGTTCTCATGATCAAATTGTTTCTAAAATGAGTCAATCAATTCAAACAATTCACAAGCTTAGAATGAAACCAAATAAAGTTCACGATACTTTTCTTAAAGCTGGGTTGGGTTACAAGAATCCTGAACGTCTCAAGAAGGCTATTGCAGCACAACAAAAAATGTATGATGGTGAAAGGCTTCATAGTGCTAAATTTACAATTGATTCACCTGATTTAGAGGAAACTTTAGAGGATCCGGAAGAAAGTTGATTGAAAATGAGAAACAAAATGGTTCAAATTAACTATGGAAAATTAAATGCGCTTTATGAAACATTTGTTCCTCAACAAGAATTTTCTGTTGAACAAACATATTTTTTAATTCCTTCTACTTCTAATGGTTTTGAGTCAAAAGAAGTCACATCGGATTTTCCAATTTCAAAAATGCCAAAAAAGAGTAAATTGTTAAAAATGTTTGACACAATGGGTGTAGCAATTAATGGTTTACGAACACGGATTGATAAAACTCTTTTAGAAGACAGATAACGTAGATGGATGTCTGATAGTCAAAATTCGTTAAGAGAGTTTTATAAAATTGATGTAATTCCGATGTCTGTCTCTTTATCAAAGAATTTGAAAGAAATTAAAAAAGAACTCATTGAAGAAGTACAAGAAATGTTAAATATTTTTAAATCAATGGAACAGAAAGTTAACGGTATATCTTCAAAATAAAATATTCTTTAAAATGAGATCAATCGACTTTTGGAAGTATCCTTGACAAATGAAATTCGAAATTGTGTGTTGATTTCTGTTGAAAAACAGAAAAATAAGTTGTTTAAAGCTGAACTTGAGAAAAGTTCAAGTGACTCCAAAGATATCCAAGCCAATTTACTCAAAAGAATCAAAATTGATGAAAATGATTCTAAGCGATCACAAGCTCAAAGTATTGATTTTGAACCTAAACTACAACATCAAAGAGAAAATGGCTTGTGACGCCTCTTGGAAGTCAAAATTGTCAACAATAAATGATGAGAACGTGTTGCTAAAACTCAACTGGATTTTGTTGTTAAAGAAAGAAAAAATATTAAACTTGAATATCAAAAGCTTTTCAATTCAATAAAAGCAACACAGACTCAACATCAAAAAGATCTTGATGAGTTGAATGAACATGTTAATCAAAAGACATATGCTTATGCTGATGTGCATGCTCAAAATCAAGATCTTTTGATAACAATATCTGAACTCAAGAATAAGCTTAAAACCGTTGACAATGGAAAGAATGTGAACACTAAGTTTGACAAATCTGAGACCCAAAGAACACTTCTTTGTATAAGACCATTGCCTAAAAACATAGCAGTTAAGGCTAAGAAAGTGTCAAATACTAAGGTCAATACAGATAGGTCAAAACCAGTCACTTCACATCTTACACCTAAAAACGAGCAAAGTCAAAAGCACAATGAGAATGTACTTGCAAGAGGAATGTATAGAATCACAAAAACAGTGACACAGACACTGGATTCTAAAACTAACATAAATGTTTGTAATTCCACAGGTGTAGAAAGTTCTAATAGTATTAGAAGACCAAAGTCTAAGGACACTAAATCAAAGGATAGAGTCTTGAAGAACAATAATGATAAGAGACCATCTGCACATGTTCGGAAGATGTCAAGTAGTGTTAGTATAGATTCTAATAAGCGTGAAACAATGCATTCCATTACTAATGTGATGTCAATCAAACGCAAGTGATTAAGTACCAAGTACCAAGACTGTAAATGTTGTTAATGACGGTTCGAATATTGTTTGTGTTCCTTGTGGAAAAGATGTGTTTTTACTTTCTCATGAAAAATGTGTTGTTCGTTATGCTTTGTCTAGGAATTCTAGTGTAAAAAGAGCCTTATTCACTACCCTCATAGCAACGAAATCTAAGAATTTAGGAGCTACTTTTGTAGTTGCAAAATCTAGATTGAGTGTTGCTAAAAACCCAATAGCAACAAATAAGGTCTCTAGTGTGTTACCACTAACTCCTAATTCTAGTCAAAATAGGACACTTAGTAATTACATGAAAAACAAAATTGCAACAAGTAGAAAGTGGCAAAAATAGTTTGAAAACCAGCAATGTTTTCATTGGATACCGAAGAGCAAAACTGCTCAATCACTCCCTAGTGAAATAAAGAGTCGAATCCGTGTTCGTTCTACATCTAACACATCGGTTACCACTCAGAAATGGGTAGCCAAACTGTCCACTCTTCCATCTGTATTTGTTTCATGTGATGATCCATCTCGTCCTTTGGATTATTGATAGCGGATGCTCAAAGCATAGGACTGGCAATCTTTAACTGCTAAGAAATTTCGTTGAGAAATTCATGGGAACAGTTCGCTTCGGGAATGATCATTTCGATGCAATCACTGTATATGGAGATTATGTTCAAGGCAATCTCACGATATGTCATGTATATTACGTTGAAGGCCTTGGTCACAATCTATTTTTGGTCGCACAATTTTGTGATGGAGATTTAGAAGTAGCTTTTCCTTTAAACACATGTTATGTTCAGAATTTGAAGGGTGAAGATTTGCTTACTAGTTCTTGTAATTAAAATCTTTACACTATCTTTATTTCTGAGATGGCGGCTTCTTCTCTAGTGTGCTTAATGTCCAGAGCCACATCAACAAGACCTAGTTGACGGGCTTCTAAAATTTAAGTATAACAAAGATCACCTATGTTCAGCCTATGGACAAGGCAAAAGCAAGAAAGCTTCACTTCCACCAAATTACTTCCAAGCACAGGGTCCAAACTCGAACAACTTCATATGGATTTGTGTGGGCCAATGAGAGTCGCAAGTATCAATGGCAAGAAATATATTTTGGTGATCGTTGATGATTATTCTCGTTACACCTGGGTATATTTTCTTCGCACAAAAGATGAGGCTCCAGATATGATCATCGATTTTATTAATCAAGTTCAAAGGAATATAAAAGCTCAAATTCTGACGATTCAAATTGATAATGGAAACGAATTCAAAAACAAGAAATTACGGGCATTTTATGCAAAGTTAGGTATTGTTCTTAAAACTTCAATTGCCCGTATGCCACAACAAAATGGTGTTGTTGAATGACGAAATCGAACACTATTAGAGGCTGCTCGAACAATGCTTATTGTGGAGTTTGATCTAGGCTTGTCTAGGATTATAAATAACAATGAACATAAACACAAACTTGCACAGCGGAATAAACATAAGAACAATGTTATTTTAACAAGGTTTTTCATTATCATATCATTCCATACAAGCCCCAATTCTATTTGATCAATATAGAACGGTTACCTACCTGTAACAGGGTTAAAGACCTTGAGGCTAAAACCATTAGACATCTACATCTTCCTATAGGATACATACACACACTTTTTTCTGGTGTTTACACAAATTGACACACATAAAACAATGTCTATGGATCTCTTTATATAATAGAGTCCATGAGACTTACAAGGAAAACTAAATGTATTAGGAACTAAATCTTCCTAATCTTTATCTTCATATCTTTGACCAAATCTTCAAGAATCTTCATGTACTCCTACATCTTGTAGAATTCCATAATGTCGACTTTGATCCTTTTGTTTTCTTTTAGTTTCATTCTTGTTTTATTGTTTTGTATCATTTTTTTGTATCATCAAATCAATATAATTCCCAACAATCTTCCCCTATTTGATGATTACAAAACAAACATCTTGATCTTTCATGAATGAAACAATCTTCCCCTTAAATCGAAATCTCCATGCCACCACATTTAATAAGTTGCAAATCATATCTCTATAATCTTCTTCCTCTTTTTGTAATAATCCAATAGGGGTCTTGTGAAGATATACAATTTAGGATCTTTACAACTATAAACCATATATCACACTACCAATCCAGCCTTCTAATGACTTAAATTACCCACCATTATGCATAATAAGAAAAATGAATTTAAGCAGTAGAAACTTAAACTAGCAGTAGTAATAATGACTAGCAGTAGTAATGAAAACCTTCCCCTCAAGTGGTGCATGAATATATCCTGATGGTTAAACATTTGTCAATTAAGCCTTCCTGGAAACATATGTTAACCATCATCTTGAATCTTCAAATCAGTAGGCTTTTGTAATGATTTACTGATGAGAAAAGCTCAGTAAACAAACTTTGATGTAGAAGTAAATAATCCCAAACTTGTTTCTTATGTCTTGTACAATCCACGTGACTCCAAACTCATACTGATGATATGAGTAGACTCAATCCTTGACAAAATCCTCATCTACATAAACACTAATGCAACTATAACGTGACTCCTTTAAGTGATAGAAAATGTGAGCATTGAGCACCATAAGAGAAATCGCACATTCTTAGATTTTGCAAGTCTTTGTCAACACCGTATAAGCACGAACAAGTTATATTTAAAAGTTTGCCAGATAACTTTTAAGATATGATAAGAACACGTACCCAAGTAATTCCACTTCATCATCAAATAAGTGATAAACAATCATCTCTGTAACCAATTCTTCAAATAATCCAAAAACGAGCCTTTTAAACATTTAAGAATATCATTAGAAAACCAAATAGATTCTGTCTGAGATCTTTCTAATCCAACCATGTGTGTTATCCATCTCTGTCGCGTCTGAGAACATCTGAACCAACCAATAACAAAAACGTGTTTTATTCGATGTCGGACAACACTAGCAGTTAAAACTGCTTCAAGCAGTACTAACTTCTATGGACAGCACAAACTTTTCTTTTATCTTCATTGGCAGCAAAAAATGTAACCTAAGCAACACCTAAATCTGCTTTGAACATCACTAGATAACAAACAGTACTTAATACAACTATGAAGCAGCACTAATGTTGTATTCGAGCAGCATTAACAACATATTATGTGAAACCCTAGCAGGATAAACTAAATACTGCTTTTAATTACCTTTTATTCTTTGCAAGCTGCTATACATGTTGCTCTTAACATAAAATCGATCATGAAGCTGCTTCTTTGTTTCTTCTTAAATGACTCCTAAACCACCAATCTTCTTGTCGATCATAACTTCCCTAATGATCTACAACTAAATTTTGTGAAGGCACCACTTGTTGTCATGAACAACAACCTGCTGTGATCATAATACTTAATTCGCAGGTCTAAACAATCATCAAGCATTAAACTTTTCATGAAAATTCATTTTCCTACAATCAAGATCCTGCTACCAATACTTTGTTGTTAAAAAGAACTCGAATCAACAAAGCTTGTTCTTTAAAACTCTTCATAGCAGTGGCAAACACGAATACCATCTTGACCAAACAACAGACTTAAAACTTCTATGAACACCAGCGATCACCTTCCAAACATGAAGCTCTAAAAAGAAAAGTCGAAACCCTGATCTTGCATGAACCACCATGTTTGTTGTGCGATTGCTTGAAATTTTAGTGATCAGCTGTGATAACTTCAACACTACAAAAATCGTTTTATATTCAAACGTACAAAACCATTGTGGATATTGATAAAACCCTACTTGTTTGCTCCTGTAGTCGTGACCATATCCGTAATAACCATAAACCCTAGAAGTTAGGGTTTCACTTATTGTTTGAACACAGCGAAACAATTCAGCATGATCCAATAGCATCGAATTCAGCAGCCAAACACGAACCAAGAATGTTTAGATCAAAAGATATGATATATTTATAAACAACAAGGACGTGTAACCTTCAAACAACAAGAATACGGTCCATACCTTAAAAATAGGAATGGATTACATCATAACAAAACCATGTTTTTAGGTTTATCAAGAACGAATCCCAACTTTAAATTTTCTGCTTTTACCGAATTAGGGTTTGAAAACCCTAGTTTTACCGAATTAGCCAATTCACCGAAAATAGAAAACCAATAACTTTTTCCTTCATAAATTCGCCAATAAAACTTTGTTAGATCCTAGATCGAGAGCCCCGTGGCTCTGATACCAATTGTGGAGTTTGATCTAGGCTTGTCTAGGATTATAAATAACAATGAACATAAACATGAATTTGCACAGCGAATTAAACATAAGAACAATGTTATTTTAACAAGGTTTTTCATTATCATATCATTCCATACAAGCCCCAATTCTATTTGATCAATATAGAACAGTTACCTACCTGTAACAGGGTCAAAGACCTTGAGGCTAAAACCATCCAACACAACTAGACATCTACATCTTTAACACTTTGGATACACACACGTTTTTCTAGTGTTTACACAAACTGACACACCTAAAACAATGTCTATGGATCTCTTTATATAATAGAGTCCATAAGACTTACAAGGAAAACTAATTGTATTAGGAAATAAATCTTCCTAATATTTATCTTCATATCTTTGACCAAATCTTCTAAAATCTTCATGTACTCCTACATCTTGTAGAATTCCATAATATCGACTTTGATCCTTTTGTTTTCCTTTTGTTTCATTCTTGTTTAATTGTTTTGTATCATCAAATCAATATAATTCCCAACAATCTTTCCCCATTTGATGATTACAAAACTAACATCTTGATCTTCCATGAATGAAACAATCTTCCCCTTAAATCAAAATCTCCATGCCACTACATTTAATAAGTTGCAAATCATATCTCTGTAATCTTCTTCCCCTTTCAGTAATAATCCAATAGGGGTCTTGTGAAGATATGCAACTCGGATCTTTACAACTGTAAACCATATATCACACTACCAATCCAGCCTTCCAATGACTCAAATTACCCACCATTACGCATAATAAGAAAAATGAATTTAAGCAGTAGAAACTTAAACTAGCAGTAGTAATAATGACTAGCAGTAGTAATGAAAACCTTCTCTACAAGTGGTGCATGAATATATCCTGATGGTTAAACACTGTCAATAAGCTTCCCCTGAAACCAATATGTTAACCATCTCTTGGGAATCTTCAAATTCAGTAGGCAAGCTTTTTGTAATGATTACTATTGGGAGAAAACTCAGTATAACAAACTTGATGTAGAAGTAGAATAACCCAAACTTGTGTCTTATGTCTTGTACTATCCACGTGACTCCAAAAATTTTTTTTATTTGCTTTTTTTTCTTTTCCCTTTCTTTTTCCCTTTATACTGTTGATTAGAGTAGACCTCAATACCTTGACAAAATCCTAATCTTTCATGAGGAACTAGCACTATAATCGTGACTCCTGTTAAGGGATAGAAAATGGTGAGCATTGGCACATAAGAGAAATCGACATTCTTTGATTTGCAAATTCTTTGTCAACACCGTATAAGCTACGAACAAGTTATATTTAAAAGTTTGACCAGATAACTTTTAAGATATGATAGAACACGTACCCAAGAATTCCACTTCATCATCAAATAGTGATAAAACAATTCATCTCTGAACAATTCTTCAAATAATCCAAAAACGAGCCTTTTAAACATTTAAGAATATCATTAGAAAACCAAACAGATTCTGTCTGAGAACTTTCTAATCCAACCATGTGTGTTATCCATCTCTGTCGTGTCCGAGAACATCTGAACCAACCAATAACCAAAACGTGTTTTATCCGATGTCGGACAACACTAGCAGTTGAAACTGCTTCAAGCAGCACTAACTTATATGGACAGCACAAACTTTTCTTTTATCTTCATTGGCAGCAGAAACATGTACCTAAGCAGCACTAATCTTGCTTTGACAGCACTAATGAACACAAGCAGTACTAATACAACTATGAGGCAGCACTAATGTTGTATTCGAGCAGCATTACCAACATATTATGTGAAACCCTAGCAGCATAAACTAAATACTGCTTTTAATTACCTTTTATTCTTTGCAAGCTGCTATACCTGCTGCTCCTAACATAAAATCAATCATGAAGCTGCTTCTTTGTTTCTTCTTAAACGACTCCTAAACCACCAATCTTCTTGTCGATCAGATAACTTCCCTAATGATCTCAGCAACGAGAAATTTGTGAAGGCACCACTTGCTGTCACGAACAACAACCTGCTGTGATCACAATACATAATTCGCAGGTCTAAACAATCATCAAGCATTCAACTTTTCATGACAAATTCATTTTCCTACAATCAAGATCCTGCTACCAATACTTTTTTGTTAAAAAGAACTCGAATCAACAAAGCTTGTTCTTTAAAACTCTTCATAGCAGTGGCAAACACGAATACCATCTTGACTAAAAAACAGACTTAAAACTTCTATGAACACCAGCGATCACCTTCCAAACATGAAGCTCAAAAAAGAAAAGTCGAAACCCTGATCTTGCATGAACCACCATGTTTGTTGTGCGATTGCTTGAAATTTTAGTGATCAGCTGTGATAACTTCAACACTACAAAAATCGTTTTATATTCAAACGTACAAAACCATTGTGGATATTGATAAAACCCTACTTGTTTGCTCCTGTAGTCATGACCATATCCGTAATAACCATAAACCCTAGAAGTTAGGGTTTCACTTATTGTTTGAACACAGCGAAACAATTCAGCATGATCCAATAGCATCGAATTCAGCAGCCAAACACGAACCAAGAATGTTTAGATCAAAAGATATGATATATTTATAAACAACAAGGACGTGTAACCTTCAAACAACAAGAATATGGTGCATACATTAAAAATAGGAATGGATTACATCATAACAAAACCATGTTTTTAGGTTTATCAAGAACGAACCCCAACTTTAAATTTTCTGCTTTTACCGAATTAGGGTTTTAAAACCCTAGTTCTACCGAATTAGCCAATTCACAGAAAATAGAAAACCAATACCTTTTGCCTTCACAAATTGGCCAATAAAACTTTGTTAGATCCTAGATCGAGAGCCCCGTGGCTCTAATACCAATTGTAGAGTTTGATCTAGGCTTATCTAAGATTATAAATAACAATGAACATAAACACGAATTTGCATAGCAGAAAAAGCATAAGAACAAACTTATTTTAACAAGGTTTTTCATTATCATATCATTCCATACAAGCCCCAATTCTATTTGATCAATATAGAATGGTTACCTACCTGTAACAGGGTCAAAAACCTTGAGGCTAAAACCATTAGACGTCAACATCTTCTTATAGGATACACACACACACGTGTTTTTCTGGTGTTTATACAAACTGACACACATAAAACAATGTCTATGGATCTCTTTATATAATAGAGTCCATAAGACTTACAAGGAAAACTAAATGTATTAGGAAACTAAATCTCCCTAATCTTTATCTTCATATCTTTGACCAAATCTTCAAGAATCTTCATGTACTCCTACATCTTGTAGAATTCCATAACGTCGACTTTGATCCTTTTGTTTTCCTTTAGTTTCATTCTTGTTTCATTGTTTTGTATCATCAAATCAATATAATTCCCAACAATCTTCCCACTATTTTGATGATTACAAACCAACATTCTAGCTCTTGTCATGAATGAAACAATCTTCCCTTTTTGATTCCAATAGAATATATCTTTAATCCCTTAGCTTGTATAAGGTATAGTTATGCAAGATAAATCTAACACAACTATAGTAGAAACTTTGATTGTGATTATCAAAGACTATGCGAAATCTAGTCAATGATAATAAGAAGAATTACAATGAAACAGTAATGAACAAGATCAATAACAAAATAGTTTACTAAAATTTCAGCCTTAATATAAAACGAACACTCGTAATAGTGTTAGGGTTTACAAAACCTTGAAGCTACTAAAAAAACTTTTCTAGATATGATTTGATACGATTTGGGTACATCCAACTCTATACCCTAGGACCTCCTTTTATACACCACGGAGTCCTAACATGCTTACAATATTTTCCTATGTTATCATGATCTTCTAAATAAATAACTTATACGTATATTTTACAAAAAATATCTCATACTTATCCCGTAAGTAATCTTGATAAACAATCTTCATCTTTATCCTTTCTCTTGTCTTTATCCTTCTAACAGTAGAAACTCTTCTAGTAGTTGTAATCTTTTAGCAGTTGTAACCAACAACATTAACTTTTATAACAGCAGCACTAACTGTGTACAAGCAATAGTAACTACTTAGAATATTTTCTTCATTCTTCATCAGCAGTACTAAGTTACACTAGCAGTACTAACTTTATGCTAACAGTTGTAACTTTACGCAAGCAGTACTAACATATACTAGCAGTACTAAGTTACACTAACAGTAGTAACTTTTATACTAGCAGTATTAACTACTTAGTAGTATTTCTACTAAGTCTCTAAGCAATCTTAACTTCCATTAGTAGTAGTAATATATACTAGTAGTAGTAACTGACAGTACTAACTACTTAGCCTATTTTTCACTAATAGCACTAAGTTATGCTTAGCAGTAGTAACTCTAACCTTAGCAGCAGTAACTTCCAAACAGCTTCAAAAAGTCTTTTAATCCTAACAATCCTCTCCTAAATTTGATGTTCATCTTTTGAATCTTCAAGTTTCTTGATTAAAAGCTTTATCTTCACTAGGAGGATGCATTCTTTTTTTTTTTTTCTTTTTTTTTTTTTTTATTTTTTATTTTTTTTTTTATTTTTTTTTTTTTAACACTCCCCCTCTAGGTTCTTGAGCTATGTTTTCATGATCTTAAGAAGTTGATAGCACATTTCTTTTCTTAATGGTCTGCTGAAGCTTCTTGTTTGAGCATTTCTGTAATTGTTGCAGGTGTAAGAAGATATCTCGATTTTACCAGCATAAAGATATGCAGATTCTAAAATCTCACAAAATGTACTCTACTTGAAGAAAATAGTTTCTAAATTGTCACTTTGTGTCCTTGTAGATTCCTCCATACTTTACTTTCTACATCAGTTTCAAACATCACTTACAGATCACCCCATAACACTTTCTCATAGCCCTCTTCTGGCCTTGTTAACCCATGCTTAGCTTTAACTAACTTCCAGAGAGTTTCCAAGTCTTCTCTGTCAATATTCTAAAGCATCTGAATTATTGATGAGTACCTTTTTGAACTTCCATCAGCTCTTATGATTTAAAAGTATCCTATCTTTCCTTCTTTGATTATTTTCCAGTCTGCAATGATTAGAGGCTTAGTGGCTAGAGGTATAGCATTAATTGCTACCTCATCATCAGAAACTATCTCTATATACTTTTTCATCTCTGCTTCTTCTTGATCATCATCTACTTCAGCTTCTACATTCTCATCTAACTTTTGCTTCTTTAAATTTTCAGATTCAAGTTCTTCTCCTGCTCTTTTAGAACTTCCTTTTGTTCTTGTCTTACTGCCTTTTACCAACTCTGTATCCATGTCTACAAATGTGTTTACCCTTTTCATTTCTTTGTCAAATAACATCTAAATATCCTCAAATCTTTTGGTCTTCAATTAATTATGCTTGTATCCAGGCATGTTTTTCAGATAAGTAGAGATTGTATTTCTATTTTGAGCCTTAGTTGGTGGTTTTCTTCTCTGCTCTTCTGCTCTAAGTCTTGCAAAATGCTTCTTCCTTTTATTCATGAGCTCTACAAACAATCTTGACTTTTCTTCAATAGTCAATTCTCCTTGTTCTTCTACCTGTAATACTGCAGCTAGCTCATAATCTGCATCTATCATAGCTTGAACATTATCCCATTCAGCAATGTTTGCATCTTCTTCTCTTTGTCTTGCATGCTTATCTTTTTCTTCTAATTCAGCATCTAATTAAGCTTGAAATTTTTGAGCAACCTCCTTATCAAACATAATTTGATCTTTCTTCTTTAAAGGTTTTTCAAGTTTTTACTGCTGGTGCAGCAGTTACTACTGCTAGTGTTGTTGTTAGTACTGTCAGTCCTACAAGAAATACTAGAGTTTCTACTACTGATGACATTACTATGGCTGAGACACTGGTGTATATCAGGAAGAGTGCATCCAAAGACAAATGTAAAGGTAAAATGGATGGATCTGAAACTGTAAAGACCAAGACAAAGTTGCAACAAGAACAAGAAAGACTTGATTTTGAAGCAGCTATGAGATTGCAAGCCGAACTTGAGGAAGAAGAGAGGCAGAGGATTGTTATGGTACATGAAGCAGCTAGCTCTTTTAATGTTGAAGAATGGGAAGACATACAAGCTAGAGTTGAAGCTGATGAAGAGTTAGTGCAGAGGTTACACGCAAAGGAAAGAGAAAAGTACACTGAAGCTGAACAAGCAAGAATGCTTGTAGACTAGTGAAAGAGGTATTTTGCTACACAAAGAGCTGAAGAAAGGAGGAACAAGCCATCCACATAGGCTTAATAGAGGACATATATGCCTAATTATATCAAGAACATGGGAGGTTATACACTGCAGCAGTTGAAAGGTTATTCCTTTGATGAGATTAAGACTTTGTTTAAAACAACAATGAGGAGTGTAAACATGTTTGTTCCAATAGAGAGTGAAGTTGACAGAGCAGTTCCTGAGCTATCAGCTAGAAGTTCAAAAAGGGATGCAGAAGAAGAACTTGATCAAGAAAGTTCTAAGAGGCAAAAGACTGGTGAAAGCTCAGAACTAGCTGAAGAACCAAGAGATAAAGAAGATGATGAACTTTCACAAGAAGAGCTACAACAAATGATGATAATAGTTCCAGAGCAATGGATGAATATTGAAGCCTTACAAACTAAGTATCTAATAATTGACTGGGAGATTTACACTGAAGGCACTAGGAAGTACTGTAAGATCATCAGAGTTGGAAATCATACTGAGGGTACATCACTTCTTTGATGATACGTTGAAAGCCTTTAACAGGGATGACTTAGTAATGTTGTGGAATCTGGTTAATAAGAAGCTCAATTCAACAGAACCAACATATGACAGAGAAAGAGAGATATGGGATGAGTTGAAGAGATTATTTGAACCAAATACATATGATGAGTTATGGAAGCTTCAAAAGAAAATTTATGATTTAACTTGGAGGCTATATGATTCATGTGGAATGCATCATGTGTCTATAGAGAAGGGAATAGACATCTACATGCTGGTAGAGAAGGAGTATCCATTGTCAAGGGGAACTCTTACATTGATGTTGGTCGCAAAGCTCTTGGTGGATCAAGATAATGAGATGTCCAGGGAACTTCTTAGGAAGATATTCATGCAGGTTGAAAGACCAAGAAGATGAAGTGTTTGGAAGAATCCTCTCAGAGAACAAGGTTTAATTCAAGAAACTTAATGATTTAGAGGTAAATCACAAGTTTAGGGGAGGATTGTTGGGAATTAAAAGTCTTCATACTTGGTACTACTAGGTATAATTAGTACTGTTAGTTGTACCAGTTAGTACTGCTAGAGTAAGTTAGTACTGCCAGTACTAACTTAAGATTGTTGAAGGACTTAAGACTGCTGGATGAAGATTAAGACTGCTAAAGTGATAAAGACATGTCAAGTGATTTGTATTGACTTATTCAGTGTATATCTTATAAAGTTAGAAAGATATGTATAAGATTAATATTATAGAAGATTTGTAGTTATCTTGTAAAGGACTTCTTAGTGTATAAAGGAGATCCTAGGTTATGGTGTTAGATAGAAGTTTTTTATATATAGCTTCAAGGTTGTAAACCCTAGTACTACACCGAGTACTCGTATTATTGATAATAATAATATTGGAGCTTTTCAGTAATATCATTGTTCATACAGTTTACTGTTTTATTAATATTCTTCTAAGTATTAAAGAGTAGATTCTGCATACTCTTTAGTATTCACAAAGTTTCTATCATAGTTGTTTTGGATTTATCCAAAGTAACTTAACCTTTACAAGCTAAGGAATCGATCTTAAGTTGGGATCAACACTAACATTGGCAGTAGTAAGTGTATGCCTAGCAGCATTAACTTTGAGTCTCCAGCATTAACTCTAATTTCATTCCAAAAAGCATTTCCATTATCAATTTTGATTCTCACAAGCTCTTTTTCTGTTTTTATTCCCACTATATCTCTCAATTCTTTTTCTCACCAATTCACTCTATCTATTTTTATATCACACAACTCTCTTTCTGTTTTATTCTCACTATATCTCTCAATTCTTTTTCTCACTAAATCACTCTGTCTGTTTTTATGTCACACATCTCTCTTTTTGTTTTTATTCTCACTATATCTCTCAATTCTTTTTCTTACTGAATCACTCTGTCTGTTTTTATATCACACAGCTCTCTTTTTGTTTTTATGCTCACCAATTTCTCTTAATACTCACAATATTAATTATAACAAACAGTAGTAAGTAGAACTAACAGAATTAACATAGCAGTATTAAGCATAACTAGTAGCACAAATTATACTTGCCAGTAGAAAGTTAGCCCAACAACATGAACTTGATTTTCATCATTAGCAGCTTTTTCATCCCATTCAAATCATCATTTGTTGTATAATCCGCTGCATATGAACAGAATTAACCTCCCCTTAATCAATACTTCAGAGGTTAAGCATTCCAATACATGCAATCAGATATTGAAATTTGCTAAAATCAATTGCTTTTGTGAGCAAATCTGCAACATTCTGATCTGTGTGAATCTTTATCATCTGAATAAGCTTCTTCTCATTGGAATCTCTGATAAAGTGATGCCTAATCTCAATGTGCTTTGTCTTTGAGTGAAAAACAGGGTTCTTCACTATGCAAATAGTACTCTCATTATAAATATGAATCTTAGTCTGCATAAAGTTATATCCATAATCCAGCAATTAATTTTGGATCCAAAGCACCTGTCCATAGCAATTGGAAGCAGCCATATACTCAGCTTCAGTTATGGAATTAGCAACCGCAGTCTGCTTCTTACATTGCCATAAAATCAACCTGCACCCTAGGAACTGACAACCTCCTGTTGTGGATTTCCTATCTAAACTTGCTCCTGCATAGTCACTGTCAGTATATGCCACCAAATCAAAAGGTGAATCCTTAGGGTACCAAAGGCCCAACTTAGGTTGACCTTTTAAGTATCTAAAGATCCTTTTCACAGCATGAAGATGTGAAACTTTAGGATTGACTTGGACTCTTGCACAAGCACATACTGCAAACATAATATCAGGCCTTAAAGAAGTTAGATACAACAATGAACCAATCATTGATCTATATAAATGTTCATCTACATCTTTACCATCTACATCTTTAAGCAAAGCCTTTTGAGTTTCCATAGGTGTTCTTGCTGTCTTGACATCACTAAAACCAAACGTGTTCAAAATTTCATTCACATACTTGTCTTGACCAATGAAAATCCCATCTTCCTTCTGCTTCACTTGCAGACCTAAGAAAAATGTGAGCTCTCCCATAGAACTCATCTGGAACTTCTTATGCATCATCTTATCAAACTCAATACACATCTTCTTCCTTATAGACCCAAAAATGATATCATCAACATATACTTAAACTAATAGAATATCACTTTTGTCTCTTTTGATAAACAAAGTCTTGTCTATCTTTCCTCTCTAAAACCCATTGTCTAACAAATAAGTTGACAAGGTTTCATACCAAGCTCTGGGAGCTTGATGCAATCCATAAATTACCTTTTCTACTTTGTATACTCTGTCAGGGAAGTCTGGATCTTCAAAACCAGGTGGTTGATACACATAGACTTCCTCTTCAATCTTACCATAAAGAAAAGCACTCTTGACATCCATTTTGATACACCATAAAGTCTTTAAATGAGGCATAGGCTAAAAATAGCCTAATTGCTTCAATTTTGGCAATAGGAGCAAAAACCTCATGATAGTCTATTCCTTCTTCTTGTATGTATCCTTGTGCAACCAATCTTGCTTTATTTTTAATCACAATGCCTCTTTCATCCTTCTTGTTCCTGAAAACCTATTTAGTCCCAATAGCTCTTTTTCTATTAGGTAACTCCACCAAGGTCCAAACTTCTTGTAACTTAAACTGTAGAAGCTCTTCCTGCATAGCTTCTATCCAACTTAGATCCTTTAGTACTTGAACTACCTTTTTGGGTTCTTCTTGTGATAAAAAGCAAACAAACAAGCAATTTTGAATGTCTTTATGGTTTCTTCTTTGTTCAAGAGTAGTTCTAAGAAACTTATGTTCCTCTAAATTCCTTGTCATTCTTCTTATTTGAGGTGCTGAATTCAAGTCTCTAATAATTTGTTCAATTAGATGGTCTTTGTGTATTCTTGTGGTAGGAACAGGACTGACTTGGAAGTATGCATCCAAATTGTTCATGTCAGCCCTTGAAATATCATCTTCAGCATCACTAAATCTAGCAATTTCTTCCAATTCAGGCATCATTGGATCATCAGCACATCCATAGACTATATTCTCAGCAACAGCATTATCTACTATGCCAACAGCATTAACAGTTGCACTAACAGTTTTAATATTGTTAGTGATGTTGACATTTGCATCCTTCTCTTGATTTACTCTTGGCTCTATTGTACTTGTAACCTCACTATCTTCATTCCCTAGATCTTTAGCATCGTTCTTTTCCTCCTCCCCTGATGGTTTGAATCCAGCATCAGGAGAATCCTTTGAACTAGAAGAGAATGGTGGATCTTTTGACACCCCGTAAGAAAAATAGATTCTCTTTCGGCTGAGTAAAAGTTATACACCGCAAGTTCACAAATTTTACCATTGATGTCAAG
>BQNB010080539.1:2380-29900 GCA_026074375.1 Tanacetum coccineum
TGAAAATAAAATGAACAAGAAAAAGCTATTTGAAATTTGCTATTTTACTCAGATCATACTGAGTTTTAGTATTATTTTTTTTGACTTGAAAAGACAAAATTCCTTATTTTGAGCTCAAAAACATATAGCTTAATGAACTTTTTAAGAGAAAATAATCTAAGGTAGATTGAGAATGACCTAAAAACTACTTATGCTCTGAATTTTAAATCCTAATAACAACTTTTAACCTATAATATTTAATCCTAAATCTGGTTGTTTGTTTGTTTTCCCTATCTGATGCAGTTTGCACAAATTGCCAAAACTCAAAACCACAAATGCAGGCTAAGGACATGAATTCTACACTTAATAAACACTAAAACTAGAACAAAATGATTAACAAAAGTAGCAAGAGCAAACTAGAGCTCAAAATGCATATTAATCTGAATCTGTGATCACAGATGCTAACAACTTTTGAAAACTTGATTAAATCTTACAAGGACCTTAAAATCTAATCCTATAAACCTTAATATGACATTTAAAGTTAATCTAAAGGACCAAATGGTCTCAAGCAGTACTAACTTGAGTTAGTACTGCCTGAACCAAACACCCTTTTAAATCTCTTAAATACATATTCAGCTTATAAAAATGAGAACTAAGGATCAAACTTCAAATACCAGATAATATTAAGCTTAGTGTAAACTTAATGAACAACTTTTCATAATCAAATAAGCCTGAACATTAATCTAATACACTATGCTAATATTTTTTGACTTTTTGACATATTTTATAACTAACACTAGCAGATTAAGATCTAAGCTAAGAATTAAACAAATTAAGCATTAAACTACTATAATAAGCAAATACAAGCTATTCTAAACAGAAATAAGCTACTATTAAGCAGGATTAAGCTAAAATGCAATTTAGAGCTATAAAATGGAAAAAGAGGACTTACAAGAGCCTTTGCACAAACAAGGCTTAAAAATTACTCTTATGAGCTTATCAACAAGCTCTAGCTTATCATAGATAAGCTAGTGAGGTCTTGGAAACCCTTCCATTTCTGGTTTCCCTTCCAAAATAAGCTGAGGTAATTTGATTAGAGATTTTGAGAGATAAAAAGCTCATTTAAGCTTTAAAAGCCTAACTGAGAGTATAGCTAGCTTATGACAGATTATTAAAGGCTTATTAAACATTTGAGAGCTTATGGAATAGATTCAAAGCTTATTTAACCATATTAAAGCACAAAGGTAAATTTATGAAAAACGAAGAGCACAATAATAAAACTTAAACTTATATTAATAAAAAAGCTGATTACAAAGGCGAAATTGAAATTACAATAAGCTAAAACATTATTTGAAAGAAAAATTACATATTAAAAGCTAATTTATAATAAGCTACTCAAAACTACTCCAAGATAAGCTAGATTCTTCTGTGAGTGAGGAGATGCTCGTATTTATAGCAGGAGAAGGAAGTTTCTAGGCCCTCAAGTCTGTTAGACGCTCCAAATGATCCTGGCCCTTCTTTGCTTCCAATCATTAGATCCCATCTTGTGTCCGTTGGATCAAAGTGTTATCACACGAATTGCCAGCATGGCATTCCGTGTGTTAGAGACTTTGTACCTCTTTATCAAAGGATTTAGTGTAAATTTTCATTCTTTGTGTGTTTCTTTAAAACCTCGCGTGTCCTCCTTGTGTTTTATTCTACCAACTCATAACTTGGTACTTGAATCTTGATGCCACATCATCAATTTAAATTACCCCTTTGATTTTGACGGGTAATTGATTGAAGAAGATGATGAACAGTAAAAAGGGATTCGCGCCCTTTTTAACTGTATATATCTTTGTTTGACCCAGGGGTTTGGGGGTTTGACTTAGGCCCGGGTTTTAATAATTAAGGATTGGGCAGGATGTTTGGGTCACGGTTAAAAGGATTTAGTTATAAAGGGATAACGACCGTTATCTCTTTAATAAAAAGGAGATAATGGTGTTAGGGTTTAGGGACTTTTGGTGAAATTAGTTTTAACATTAAGGCTCATTTGGGTATTTTGAGGATTTTGGCATTTTGTAGGTTGACCAATGTTGACCAAGAGTTGACTTTGTTGACCTTTTGCTAGATTCTTCCGGCTCTTGTGCACTCTTTCTGTTCCCGTGTCCATGTTTGTCTGGTTTTGACCGTTTTCTTGTGATTTTTGTATTATCCGTACCTACACACTCACAAACAACAAAATACACAAATACAAACATATTTTTTTACATTTTGATCATTTAAGGGTCATTTTTGACATACAAAAGATATGTGATTTCTCACATATCACCCTCATACTAAGATATTGCCGTGTCTTCACGCAATGCCATAAGTAAACACTTTAGAAGACCAAGAATCTCAATCCTCCTTGACTAATTACCTCGAAAAATAGCTAAGTGTTCATCAAAGGAAATTAAAGACTCAATAGTTTTGAAAAGTCCCGTTTTGACCATTTTTAAATATTTACACTTATTACCAAACATATTATTTTTTTCTCATTTTTTTTATACTTATCTTAGCAACTAACATGTTTGACTTTTGTTATTTTCATAACTTTTAGGGTCATAGAACAAGAAGCACTTCAATCCTAAAATGCCCAAAAAGGATAAATTCATCGTTCCTGATTTTTTACTTGTCCCAAACCAAGCTTAAAAATAAAATCACCATTAAATACAAGGTAAGATGCTAACACTACTCATATTTTTAACTTGTGAAACTTTTCACTCCCAACAATTATTATATATTATGTGAGTGTGCTAATTTCAAAATTTAACCATGGATCAACCTTTTTAAGAAAATTGCAATATTTCTATGCTTCACGTTCCACCCAAAAATTATGATTCTGAAGACGAGATCATTCTATGTAGCGACTTTCTTCTCGGCACATCCCAGCCGAGACCGGCTTAGGTGACTAGGCTTTTGACACCCCACATAGAATAGTATCGGAACTCACCGACCTTCGGTTTCAAAAACTCTTAGGCTTCCCATTAAACAAAAAAATTATTTAGACAAACCACATCTTAAAAGAAATAGTCTTAGTTCAAAAGCATATTTAAATTTAAGAAAAAGAGATTTTCCCTATATTTATTAAATCACATATATTACACTTAATATAATTATACATTCTTTAAACTAAGGAAATCCTCGACCTTTTAGAAGGCTGCAACATCGGTTGTGAGCCGGCAAGATGCAGCAAACTTTTATCAGTCTCGGATAATTACTATGTGCCTTATTTAGAAGACTGCAACATTGGTTGTGAGCCGGCAAGATGCAGTAAACTTTTATTAGCCCACAGTTTTTATTATTATTATTATTACATTTTTCATTCATTTTTTTTACACTTTATATTACCATGATATAGAGAAAATTTCTTTTTAGAAAATTTAAGTATAAATTTGAACTAAGACTAAATAAATTATTGTTATCGACTATACTTCAAAAATCGTTGATTTAAGTTTAATTTTCGAAAAGAGCACGTATTATTAGTCCGGTTAGAAGCTTATGGGAGAAAAAGCCACAAACTACACTTATGAGCTCTTAAGATTTCCAACTAATCCTTGTTTAGCATCTAACTCATAATTAACTCTATCATTTCTCGTTCTTCGCAAATTTAAAATCTTTAATAAAAAGATCCGCGAATGCTTAGTCAAGTTTATAACGGTTAAGGGACAAAGCTAAGAGCTCAACACGCTCGATCGAGTCAAAATTTATTCTTATTCTACCCAGCAGGAAAGTCAACATTGTGATAAAACACTTATTTTATTTTTGAAAATTTTTAAATTTTTTCATTTTTTTGGTATTTTGGTGGTAAAAACGGGATTACGTGAAAACAACGACTGCAGGCACAATCAAATCGATAGATCCCCCCATACTAGAACTAAACATTGTCCTCAATGTTTCCAGCTAAGACCTTAAAACCCCATACTAAACTCAAAAATTCGAATAAATAATCTAAGTCTGAAAAAGTATCACAAAAATCTTAGCCGTTTATCAAGTAGGCTAAAAGATAAAATGGTTAGTCGCGTAGTAATCTTAGATATTGGATTATCCTCAAACTAATAATGGCAATTAAAGGTCTAAAAGCTCGAGTGGACCGGGACAAAACACCGAACACGAGAGTCTTCAGAAAATTTTGGGTTAATCCTGCAAACAATCATAAGCACAAACAACAAGAATCGGAAGAGTACAAGCCTCCTCACATCACAATAGAAATAAGAAAGAAAATAGAAGGATAAGCATGGGGTGCCTCCCACAAAGCGCTTTGTTTTTGGTAACCGAGTCACATAGCTTGACTCGATCCCCGAATTCATTCGTCCTTGGAGAAAGTGTGGAGATCCTGGACTACCTTGGGTGGTAAGTCCCCTCCGAAGTAATGCTTCACACGATGACCATTCACCTTAAAGTTCGGACCATCGGGTTGAGATAACTCAATGGTTCCGTATGGAAAAACTTTGGTGATGGTGAAAGGTCCTGACCAACGAGTTTTAAGCTTTCTCGAGAATATCTTTAGACGAGAGTTGAAGAGTAAAACTCGATCACCAACATTGAAAATGCGGTTTTTGATCTTTGAGTCGTGAAGCTTCTTCGTCCTCTCTTTATAAATCAAAGAATTCTCGTAAGCTTGATCACGAAGCTCATTAAGTTGAAGCTTCCGGTGATCACCCGCGGTTTTAAGATCAAAGTTAGCATGTTTCAAAGCCCAATATGCTTTATGCTCTAACTCGATAGGTAAATGGCAAGACTTTCCGTACACTAACTTATAAGGCGTACAACCAATTGGTGTCTTAAAAGCGATATGAAATTCCCATAAAGCGTCATCTAGTTTGTCGTACACGAGCAACAATATTTCTCCAACCATCTTCCTAAAAATATTTTCAACCTTGATAGACACCTACTACTTGACCGCTAAATCGCACGTTGAGGGTGAATAAGCAGTACTAGACCGATGTGTGACCCCAACTAGACATTACTTTAGCAAACTGCTCATTACAAAAATGGGTCCCACGATGCGCTTATAATACTTTAGAAGGTACTCTGAATCGGCAAAAGATTTCAAAAACTTAAACTACAAACACATCATCATTTAATGGAGCGCCTTTGCTTCAACCCATTTTGAAAGATAAATCAAACAGCACCGAGTGATGGTCTTAATCCAGTTTAAGACAAAATGGTCCCCATGAAATTAATACCCCATATTTTGAAGATTTCACAAACTTAAATAGCGTTTTGAGGCATCTCTTCTCGTTGTGAAATTTTGCCTTGTCTTTAACACGTATCACAAGATTTGATCATCGTATGGGCATCTCGATATATGATTGGCCAAAAGAAACCGGCATCAATACTTTCCAAGCGGAAAGAGATTTAGCCACTATGATGCCCCCCAGACGGGTAAGGATCCTTCATGACAAGCTTGAGAATATCAATAGCTTCTTGCCATGCACACACAAACTAACCTTCGTCGAATGATTGATCTTCCGCACAAAACGAAAAAGATAGTGAACCGTCCGAAGTAATAAATGTTTAACGACCTTGAAAAATTTCTCTTTGTTGAGTCGTCAACCTTTGATGATAAAAATTCCCGCATGGTAATTTGCAAAGTCCGCAAACCATGGGGTAACTCCTTACTAGTTAACGCACCAAGAGATTTAATGTAAAATGTCTAACACATCCTTATGAGGATTCTCAAGTCTAGATAAATGATCCGCCGCAAGGTTCTCACTTCCTTTTTTTTTTTATCACGGATGGTGATATTAAATTCTTGTAGGAGAAGAACCTACCGGAGAAACCTTGGCTTAACGTCTTGTTTGTTCATAAGGTACTTTAAAGCAGAGTGATCCGTATACACTATGCTTTTAGATAAGACAAGATATGGCCGAAACTTTTCAAAAGCATACACAACGGCAAGCATTTCTTTTTCCGTAGTAGTGTAATGAATTTGAGCTTCTGTCATTGTCTTGCTAGCATAATGTATAAGCTGAAAGTGCTTTGTCTTTCGTTGTCCTAAAACCGCACCAATCGCGAAATCGCTTGCATCACACATGAGTTCGAAAGGTAGGTTCCAATCTGGGACATCTAAGATCGGAGCTTCGGTAAGCTTCTTTTTAAGAGTCTGAAAAACATCAATACAATCCTTAGAAAACACAAACGGTGTTTCCTTCTCAAGAAGGTGAGTCATTGGTCTAGCTATTTTGGAAAAGTCTTGGATAAAACGACGGTAAAAACCTGCATGACCTAGGAAACTCCTAACACCTTTTTCGGTAGTCGGGTAAGGGAGCTTAGCGATAACATCGACTTTAGCACGATTGACCTCAATTCCCGACTTTGAAATTTTATGACCTAACACAATTCCTTCTCTACACATAAAGTGGCACTTCTCCCAATTAAGAACTAAATTTGTGTCGTCGCACCGTTTTAGCATATTTTCTAAATTGGATAGGCACAAATCAAAACTATCCCCAAAAACCGAGAAATCATCCATAAACACTTCCATAGTCTTTTCAATCATATCATGGAATATGGCCATCATACACCGTTGGAAAGTACCGGGAGCATTACACAAGCCAAATGGCATGCGACGGTACGCGAAAGTTCCATACGGGCATGTGAAAGTAGTTTTCTCCTGGTCTTGGGGATCTATTGGTATTTGGAAATACCCTGAAAATCCATCTAGAAAACAATAAAACTCATTTTCGGCTAATCTTTCTAACATTTGATCCATAAATGGTAATGGAAAATGATCTTTTCGAGTCGCTTCATTTAACTTCCTATAGTCGATACAAACTCTCCACCCGGTAACTAAACGTGTCGGAATTAATTCATTCTCTTCATTAGCAACAACGGTTATTCCACCTTTCTTGGGAACACAATGCACTGGACTAACCCATGGGCTGTCGGAGATCGGGTAAATCATACCGGCATCAAGAAGTTTTAGGACCTCCTTTTTTATTACCTCGTGAATTTTTGGGTTAACCCGTCTTTGACTTTGAACCGTGGGTTTGTAATCATCCTCCATCAAGATTTTGTGTGTACAAAAACGAGGGTCGATACCCTTGATGTCGGTGATTTTCCAAGCAATGGCCCGTTTATGAGATTTAAGCACCTTTAAGAGAGCTTCTTTTTCATCATCTTTTAAACCTTTTGCAATAATCACTGGTAACTTGTCGTTTTCTTCCAAGTAAGCATATTCTAAGTGAGACGGTAAATCTTTTAACTCTAATTCTAGCTTAAATGCTTGTATAATGACGTTTGTTTTGCCTTTGTGATTGTGAAGGTACGGAAATAGCAAAAATCGCAAGAAAATGGTCAAAACCGGGCAAACACAGACACGAAACAGAAAAGAGTGTACAAAAGTCGGGGATTTGATAGCAAGAAAGGTCAAAAGTCAACTTTAGTCAACAAGTCAAATTTTGTCAAACTAAATGACAAAACTCAAAAATTCCAAAAACAACCCTCATTGTTAAACAAAATTTTCACAAAAGTCCCTAAAGCCCTAACAGCCGTTATCTCTTTTTCTAAAGAGATAACGGTCGTTACCTCCTTATAAAACCCAAATCCAAAACCTGTTAACCATAACCCGGCCCAATCCTATTTCTTTTATAAAAGCCCATGGTCAAACCCCATTTCACCCAAGTCAAACCCGCACCCTTATAAAAAGAAATACGCGGGAAAAGTAGTTTTTACTATTCATCTCCTTCCTCGTTTAACCTCGCGTCAAAACAAAGGGGTAATTCAAATTAATGACATGGCTATGTGATTCGAGTACCAAGTGACAAGGTGGCAGAGTTATACATCATGAGAGATTCTCATTGGTCGAAACCCAAAAGGTTTGACACGCGGGCATGGAAAGAAACACACGGAGAAATGGATTTTTACACTAAAACTAGTGCAAAAGAAGCACACAAGGTCTGACACACAGAATGCCACGTTGGCAATCCGTGTGCTCACCCCAATTAATCCAATGGTGATTATTAGAGATCCAATGATGAGAAAAAATAAAGGGACGAGATCAAGGGAACGTCTAACAAACCTGGATGGCCTAGAAGCTTCATTTACAGGCTATAAAAAGCCCCTCACATTCACACATAGAGGGAGTTAGTTTTAGTTCAGTTTTAGATAATAAATTTAGCTTATCATGTAATTTTCAATTTTAATGTTATTTAAATACTTGTAACCTTTCTTTTAAGTATTGTAATCCTGTTTTCATTAATTAAAGATGCTTTTCGTAGTTAAGTTTGTGTTTAAATATGTCTTACTTAATGCAATATGGTTTAAAAACTTCAATAAGCTCTTAATAAGCTACTTAAGCTAGTCATATGCTCATTTAAGCTCAAATAGCTTAAATAAGCTCATTCATACTCAAATTCTCCATCAAATGTACCATAGCTTAAACTTGGATGATGGACCAAACCTGGAAGGGTCCACAGACCTCACTGGCTTATTTTGAATAAGCCAGAGCTTGTAGACATAAGCTCTATTTGAGTATTAATCTTTGTTTAGCTGGGATTTCAGTTTCTGCATCAATTTACTTCTTCTGTCTTTAAATTTATAGCTTAATTCTGTCTTTGTTTGCTGTTTGTTTCATTTACTTATCTATTAGCTTATTTCTGTCTTAGTTAGCTGATTAATGCTCTTTATAGTCGATTTATGCTTATTTTAGTTGACTTTTAGTTTTAAATCTTTGATTTCATATTCTGTCTTAAAAATCAATTAAAAAAACCAAAAATAAGTAGCATTAGCTTATTGTTTGTTATTATAGCTTATTTTATTGTTTTTATATGCTTATTAGGACTGTTAAATGCTTATTAATATCTGGTAACTTAGTTTTGTTCATTAGATTCAAATTTCATAAGCTTAAATGACTTCTTATAAAAATAAGGGGGTGTTTGGCTCAGCAGTATTAACCACAAGTTAGTACTGCTTGAGACCATTTGGTCTTTGGCTTTTGATTTTAATCTCTTAAATAAGTCTGTTAGAACAAGTTTTTTAAGCTAGATTAGTTTCAAACAAGTTTTCATTAGTAGATTTAACATAAGTCTTAATCTGTCAAGTGTCACTTGGATTATAAGCTTGAGTAAATTCTAGTGATTGTCTAAATCCTCTTTTGTTCTTTATTTGTTATCTTAAAAGTGTAGGAATCTGAGTCTTTGCCCTGTATTTTGTCTAAGTTAGATTTGAGTGTTTTCTATGCAAACTGCACCGACAGTTTAAAAAGACAAATAACTGATTTCATGATTAATTTTCAGATGGTTAATTTGGTTTGTAGGTTTTGATATTTGGATTATAAATAGATTAGGGGTAGTAGTTAATCTGTTTCATAATTTTTTTTAATATAAAGCTCATTTGATTATCTGTTTTTAGCTTTTAAAATAGCTTTTTGTCTTTTCAATTTCAAAACCAACAGTACTAAGTGTTCTTAGTATAAGCTTTTTTCAACAAGATTTTTCAATAAGCAATTGAATTTCAAAATAGTTTCTAAAAGATGTTTTAGAGAGCTTTTTAGTTGTAGTCTAATCTAGTGTAGCTTAATAGTGCATAAGGATCCAAGAGCTTATTGAAAAATAAGCTCAAAGATCCCTGTAGGGACTGTTTGGTCTATAGTTTTTATTCTAAGTGCTTAATTTGCTTATTTTCTTTCCTTTTGCTTATTTTCTTGTTTAGACTTGCTTAATAGTTTGCTTACCTAGCTTTTAGCTTATTGTTAGTTTTTTTTAAGTTGTCAACTTTAGATAAAAGCCAAAAAGTAAAAAAAAAATAGTTTTAAGAGTTTTTTCTGTCTTATAAGCCTGTTTTCAGCTTATTTAGTGATTTTCAAAAATAATTTCTTTTATTAAAGTTGTTTGTTTTCAGGTTTTTTACAACTTTGCTTTTATAAGTTTTAAAAAATAAAAAAAAGGGAAGATGGAAATCGGGGGTGAGCAAGGCTCGAACCCCCGACCTCAACACCCTCAACCTTTATAGTAACACAACACACACTCACTACCAACGTGCCCTGGGGTCTTTTTCGTTATAGCTTCACAAAATTTAGTATTTGTATACGTTTTACCCTTTTAGTTTAATAAGCTGTTTAAGCTTATTACACAGCTTATTCGATAAGCTGTGTAACCAAGCTTATTTTTCCTAGGTCCCTCTTAGTTTAAGCTATTTTCTATAATTTTTCCAGGATTTTTATATTTAGTTTAGTATTTTTAAACATTTATTTTTATTAAAAACTTTAAAAAATCATAAAAAATAGAAAAATAATCAAAAAAATATAATTCTTTTTTAGAAAATTTTCTTTTATCATATAGTTTCTAGGAAAATTAGTTTTGCTTCCGTAGGGTTAAGGAAAACTGTTTAATCTACTCTAAAAGGCGAAAGGTAAATCTTAAATAACCTAATTTATAAGCTGATAAGCTAAGTTGAAATAACCAGTACTAACATTAAGACTAACAGAACTAACTGGAGTAAGTACGGAAGTGAAAATTAAGTGCTGTTCCAAAAAGTAAGACAAACCCATACTAACGTTAAGTTAGTACTGCTAGTGTGAGTTAGTACTGTTCCCTAAAATGAACTATCAGTACTAACTTAGAGTTAGTACTTCATGTCAAACAGTCACTTTAACTTTTTCCAAAAATCATTTTTATAAAAAAGATTATCAAAAAATAAAGTACAACACTTATAAGCAATTTTCAATCCATAATAAGCACATAAATTTGAACATGAATTAAACTAGTAGTATATACTTAAAACCACAGTTGTATTAAATAAACTACCATTTCAGCAATAGATTTAAGTAAAGTAAAGAAAGATATAGACTTACTGCACCCTTGCACAAAACAGGGTCAAACAATGAAATCTACAAGGCTCTAGCTTGCTATAACAAGCTAGTGAGAGCCATAAAGACCATCCAGATCTCTTATCACCAATAATAAGCTGTGGTGTATTGAGAGTAATTTTTGTGATTTTCTTTTAACTACTTAACTTTAGTTTACTTACTGAAAACATCCCCCCCCCCCCCGCCCTCCTTATAAATAAGTTGTGTTGATAGCTTTTTTGGAACGACAACAATATAATGTATAAACTTAACACTTGAAATTGTAAATTGATTTAAAAAACTCAAATTGCAAATAAAAGTTGAAAGTATTACAAAGCTGAAAGTAAAACTGAAATGACTGAAAATTAAGCTAAAATTATTCTAAGATAACCTAGTTAAACTAACTAATATAGATGCCACAAAGGCTTACAAAAGAGTCTTATTATAGCCGTAGTCTTTTCTTGCAGGCTTGTGCTTCTTTGGAGAGATAAAACCAATGTGCTAAGTTTGTGAGGTAAATCTAAAGGCAAATCCCTGCCTTGATCTCTTTGTAAGCTTCTTTGGAGACACTCCTCAGCCATCGAAAGCTTGGGAATGGAGAGGAATTCGGCCAATCATGGACTTTATACACGGGGGGGAGAAATATTAGGGTGGTGAATTGAAAGAGTGGTTGAGTGATTTTTGTCAGGTTATAGTATGGAAGCAAAACAGGGTGCTGGTTTGGTATTCGGCGGGGAAGAATGGGAAAGAGTTATACAAGTTGGGTTTGTGAACAGAGAGATGTGAAGATGAATTAAGGGAATGTTTTGGTTTGAGTACAAGAAAAAGCCCTTCCACATCTTTCTTCTTTTCATTTTCTTTTTCCTCTTTTCTTTCTTTTATAAATGAAGTTTCCCAAGTTGGCATAATCGGCCCCTGTGGTTTATATAGTAATATAACTTAGGGGTTTGGCGTTATTTGACCCCTCAAGTTATATTTCTCTTTGCATTTTCTTCTCGGAGTTGACTTGACTTTTATTTTGGCTTCGACTTCACACACTTTTCCATCCCGTGTCCTTTTTGTCGCTTTTGCTGGTTTTTTCGTCTTTTTGTGAGATATCCTTCTGCACAACACAATTAGCAAAACAAGCATATATTTGACATTTTGAGTCCGTTTTGGATATTTTAGCTCGTTTTTAAAGGTAAAAGGTATGTGTAATTAAGCACATACCAAAATCCCCCAAACTAAGATGTTGCGTGTCCCACGCAATGCTATGAAGTAAGCACTCGAGAAACCAAAAATCTCAAATCCCCTCGACTAATAACTTGAAAAAGTAGCCAAGCGTTTATCAAAGGGAATAAAATAAAAAAGCCTCGACAAGTCCCGGTCTCACATTTTTATTATTTTACACAACTACTCTAATAATTTTTTTTTTTATACATGTTTGACTTCCTTTATTTATCAACAATGGGATCATAGAATGAGAAACGTTCGTAGAATAATCCACGGACGTCCTGACGTATAATTTCATCGTCCCTGATTTTTTTCACAAGTCCCAACTAAGCAATTAAACCAGATCATTTCGATATAATTTAGATGTAAATCCCTCATACTTTATGACTTTTAACTTTTTACCCCAACATGAATTATGATAATTGAATGGTGGTGCTCGTTTAACTCAACCATAGATCAACCTTATTTTCATAGTCGTAATTCAAGATGAATCAACGACTCAAATCAACACCTTATTAGGTACTTGTAACTTGAAATTATTTAACCATAAGAACTTTTTGCAACATATTAATCAATTTTTCATAAGTTCTTAAAAGCTAGGAATGTGTTGCTTAGTTTGAACACCTACCTAGGCCTCGCTCCTAGTAGGATATCACAACCAACGACCGTTGTTCTTAGTTTGAAAACCCACCCGGTGCTAGCGTAGTGGGAAATCACAATCAACACTTTAAAAAAAATACTTCTTGTGTCCCTAATATGCAAATGATCGGTGTCTTAGTTTGAACCCTCACCTAGACCTTTCTTCCAAGTGAGATATCACAACACACCAAATCCCTAGAAGTAAAGACGTCTTAGTTTGAACCCCCACCTCGTGGTTAGCGGAGTGGGATATCACGACACATCTTTACTAGCTCCATATACGCAAATGTAATGCTTCATTGGCATAAATTCAATAAATCATGCGTTTTTTGCATTCATATTTTATTGCTCCTTTGCATTTATCTTTCAAACCCTTGCTTTTAAAGAATCAAGTTTACAAAAATTAGAAGCTTTATCTAAAACATCGATGACTTAGTTGAATTAAAAAAGCACGTTGATTAGGTGGATAGAAGCTTATGGGAGAAAAAAGAATACAAGTTATTCATATAAGTTTTGAGACGCATCTTGCTTAACACATAAAACTTATATTAAACTCTATCATCTCTTGTTTCTTCACGTTTTTTTAAAATCAAAGCAATAGAAATTCCGTGAAAGCTTCGGCCTGAAGGAACTATCTAGGGCTCAAAACGGCCCGATCGAGTCCAAAAATTATTCTATCTACCAAAAGAAAAAGTCAAAACGTGACAAAACACTAATTAATTTTTTGAAAATTTTTTAAATTTTTTATTTTTTTTTTGTATTTTTGCAAAAAATTTTGTGAAAATTCTTTATATCGTGTAACAATGCTAGCAGGCAACAATCAAAACGAAGAACCCCCCCAAACTAGTACTAAACATCTTCCTCGATGTATTGAAGGTTACTACGTTATCCTAAGCTCGTTTATGAAGTATGCCAAATGATAAAACGTTAGTTGATTAGATTAGGATATCGGGATTCCCAAAATGAAGCTGAGGATTTGAAGCTCGAGTGATCGAATAGACAAAACTGAGAACACGAGAGCCTTCACAATCCGGGCAATCCTGGACAATTTAACAAACACAAAACACAAAACACGGGTAATGGAAGAGGCAAACCTCCATACAACAAGAAAACACTTATTCATAATACTACGATAAGCATGGGGTGCCTCCCACGAAGCGCCTTGTTTTTGTTAACCGAGTCACAAGCTCGACTCGACCCCGAATTCATTGGTCCATGGGGAAGCAAGTGAAGGTAAAAATCATCATCGACTTTCATTCAAGCGGTTTGGATAAACATTGATTTTATGAAAGTTCCCACTCCTGATAGATACATCCGGCATAAAAGAGTGATAAATTAAGATGCCGGGATCAAAAATGGTATCTTCATTCCTGGTGGAGAAAAGATATGGAGGGACAACGGGATACGTGAGAAAAGCAAGAAAGATCCATACAACATACGCGAAAAGAGAAGATTGGTCATCCTCTAATGGTACATCACATAGACGTAGACACAATCTTACAATGCCCGAGGTCAATAGAAATCAAGATCTCTCGATCGGTATCAACACTAAATTAGAACTTCAAGATTCGGGAGAGACATGATGTGAGCGAATTCATCGGCGAACTCCTCATGATAAAAGTCACTCCTATCTGCAGGAGGAAAATGATCATTCGAAAGATCAAAGATAAACGAATCATATTGAGAAAAATCAACATGAGTAGTGGTACTGCCACTACTCTTTTCTTTAAAATGATCGTTATCAATGTAGAAAGCTTTATAATCAGGAAAAGATAACTCAGAATGAATAGTGGGACTGCCACTAGTAATCTCTTCTAGATTAAAGCGGAAAGTTTCAGATTCGGGAATAGAATTATCAAAGGTGTTAGTCTCCTCCAAGAAAAGATTAGGAAATGTGGAGGTAGACTTGATCACAACTTCGGACGATGGAGTGGGTTTATCTCTTAATGCATCGATCTTAGCAATAAGAAGATTGACATTCAACAATTTTTCACTAATGATATCGTCTTTGATTGTTAAAAGAATATCATCATTAATCCTTCCAACTTCCGGGTCAACAATCTCCACCACCTCTAAGCTGACGATCTCGGCATCGGGAGGGATTGCATCGATATAATCGATATCCTCACCGTAGGGAGAATTGTCATCACTAGAATAATTATCATCGTCGGAATTGACAACAATCTCAGAATGTTCATTGAGAGCATTAAGAGGGGTGGTATTTTTACAAAGAGGCACATCACACATTTTGTCGGGAATACCCTCGGACTCACTTGGGATTTGGACAAGGTCCTTAACACTAGACTTTATGAATTCGTCCGATTCCGTTTCCGGAATAGTGTCAAGATTCTTGTCCCCCATACTTAGAGAGTTATCGGGTTCCTCGATTGGTAAAACGGGTGTGATTGCAATGGTATCGCCGTCATCATCATCGTAGCAAATGGGAATCTTCCAATATCGATCTTCAGCCGCTTGCTCTTCCGCAATTCGCTTTTCTTCTTCCTTCTTTTGTATAACTTGACCAACCAAATCACGTAAGGTTGTCATTTGTTCCATAAGCTGTTTATGAGAAATTGAGAAGTGTCATTTTGAGAATTGAAGATTGATAGATTGACGGTATATTGCGGGGGTTGAGATTGGTCAAAACCAAAAGAATTAGAATTATAGCAAGGATTTTGCTCATGATAATAGTCTTCATTCATTGGTTGACATTGGAAGGTTTCATGAGGACCCCCACAATTTTCACAACAAAGATATTGTTGGTGAAAATTTTGAAAATTTTGTGGAGGGTGGTTTACAAAGCTTGGAGAATCGTTAGAAGAGTACGGAGTTGAAAAATTTATTGGTGTTCCATTTCCAATCGTACAATAAAAACAAACTCCATTGTATTCATTACAACCACATTTTTGGCATGTACCCAGAAGACATTGTTGTTGCAAACCTTGCAAGTTTTGTAGGGGCTCATCAATGGTTTGAGTGTTTCATGTTTCCCGTATTAGAGATAATCGGAACTTTCGGAGGACAATTATAACCGTAATGAGCACCTTTCCCACAAGACTTACAAGTGCATTGTCGACAAAAGATTCCATCCAACAAATCACTACACTCGTGACAACAATGGTCAATTTGTGGGATGTCTTATGAGGAATTTATCACCGGGTCCTAGATGATAATGCATGTTCTTGAGGAGTAATAAACAACGTTGGCATGTTGTCCAACGTATGATTCGGTAAGTATACTTCAAAAGTCATGGAAATTTTCAACACCAATAAGTCAAACAAAATCATCCTTAATTTTCTTTCGTACAAGACACATCCTTGAAATACGAACCAACAACCGGGTTCCACACTTTGCACACCTTGCACAATTTCGAAGGGGTTTAGGAACAAGAATTTTGTCTTCGAGACTCCCTTCCGAACAACCACAGTCTTTTGTGTATAAACTTCCACAAGACGAACATTCTTTAATCGCGTAAAGAGGATTTAAACAATAGCTGAATGACGTCATAAGAATTAAACATAAAGAATGATAATAAAAGAATTAAAATGATACGAAGAAAAAGAAGATTATTTTTTGGTTTTTCGAATTTTTTAAACAACATATTTTGCAAACGGACAAAACGAGATAAGACAACTTAAACCTGATAATCAGCAAGCTTCACGGTAGCTCTTCGGAAGAAAAACTCACAAAGGAGCGGAGGAGAGAGATAGCGCGAAGCTTATTTCTCCTTTCGGGTTGTAGTTCGTTGGAACAACCCTCCTTATACCCCTCTTGTAGTTTTGTTAACTTTCAAGGGTAGCCGACCTCGCAAGTGGCACAAAAGGCAAGTTTTTGGATCTTTTGTTCGGGAACTTATTATGGATAATACTCCAGTTGAGAGTATTATTTTGATGGTGTTCTTTAACCAAATGATTTTTATTTTTCTTTTGTTTTTAGATGATAATTATACTAATAAAAGATATTGAAAAATATTTTTGTACTTTTACTGTTTTTATAAAGAAAATATTCACAGATGTAAACACAAATTTTCAAACGTAACGATACTCGCTTTCAGCCTCCCCGGCAACGGCGCCAAAATTTGATTCGCATCAACTCACACCTTTTTATATGGCTAAATATAAACAAATATAAACACAACACAAAAAGGATCAGAATCACGCGAATTCAAGTAAACCGGAAGCAGTATAGAGAAACTCCGGGTCGTTATGTCCCAACGAGGCTAGAGATGGAGAATCGCAAGACGATTGAAGATTTGTGTTTGAATGTAACAAGAATGATTGGGAATTAAAACTGAAAAGTAAATGCACAATAAAATTGTAAACAAAGAACATAAGCAGGAAATTGAATCAAAGCTTAGCAAAGGCAAAACACTAAAAACTTTTACACTAAGGCATAAATAAGCTCTAATAAGCTTAAGACAGACAAATAAGCTAATCTAAATCTAAATAAGCAAATTAAGCATGCAGTTAAGCTAAATTAAACAAGAGAAACACAACAGTACTAACAACAGTACTACCAGTACTAACTACCAGTACTAACTTAAAGTTAGTACTGCTAGTTATAAGTTAGTACTGTTAAGTAAAAGTTAGTACTGCTATGCTAACAAAACACAAAGAAACAATAAATAAACAAACAAGCTAAAACAGAAGCTCTCCTAACCTTAATAAGCACTTAGTAATAGAAATAAGCAACTAAAAAGAACCAAAATGACAAATAAGCTAAAAAGCTTCAAACTGATACACTATTGAAAATACTTTGAAAGGGAAGATAAGCTTAAATAAGCTTACCCCTAAAGAAAGTAAAGGAAAACGGTTTAATCTACTCTAAAAGGCTAAGGAAATCTTAAATAAGCAGAAATTAATAATCTATAACTATAGTATGAATAACATACTAACAGTTAAGACTAACATACTAACTTGGAGTAGTACTGGTAGTGTAAGTTATGCTTTCCAAAAAGTAACTACCATACTAACTTTAGATTAGTACTGCTAGGTGGAGTTAGTACTGTCCTAAAATGAACTAGCAGTACTAACTTAGAGTTAGTACTGCTTGTTCAAAACAGCCTTTAACTTTTCCAAAAATCATTTTTATTAAAAACAGATTATCAAATAATAAAGTACAACACTTATAAGCAATTTTCAATCCATAATAAGCACTTAAATGAACATGAATTAATCTAGCAGTATAAACTTAAAACCAACAGTTGTATTAAATAAACTAGCAGTTCTGCAATAGATCAGTAAAGTAAGAAAGAGAGAGACTTACTGCACCCTTGCTCAAAACAGGGTCAAACAATGAATCTACAAGCTCTAGCTTGCATAGAACAAGCTAGTGAGAGTCCATAAGCCCATCCAGAACTGGCTTATCATCCAATAAATAAGCTGTGGTGTATTGAGAGTGATTTTTGTGATTTTCTTTTAACTACTTAACTTTTTAGTTTTACTTAATGAAAACAGCTTATAAATAAGTTGTGCTGATAGCTTTTTGGAACACAAACAATATAAGTAAGAAACTTAACACTTGAAATTGTAAATTGATTTAAAACTCAAATTGCATTAAAACTTGAAAGTTTTACAAAGCTGAAAGTAAAAGCTGTAAATGACTGAAAATTAAGCTAAATTATTCTAAGATTAACTAGTTAACTCCCTAAGATACCACAAAGGCTTACAAAAGGTCTTATTTATAGCCGAAGTCTTTTTCTTGCAGCTTGTGCTTCTTTGGAGAGATAAAACCAAGTGTGCTAGTTGTGTGAGGTAAATCTAAAGCAAATCCCAGCCTTTGATCTCCCTTTGTTTTTTTTTTTTTTTTTTTTAATTTTTTTTTTTTTTTTTTTTTATTTTGAGCTTCTTTGGAGACAATCTCAGCCATCGAAATGCTTTGGGAATGGAGAGGGATTGCCAACATGGACTTTATACAGCTGGGGGAGAAATAGTAGGGTGGATGTAGAGTGTTGAGTGATTTTGCAGGTGAGAAGTATGGGAGCAAAACAGGGTGCTGGTTTTGGTATTGGCGGGAAGAATGGGAAAGAGTTATACAAGTTGGGTTGTGACAGAGAGAGGTTGAAGATGATTAAGGGAATGTTTGGTTTGTGTACAAGAAAAGCCCTTCCACATCTTTCTTCTTTTCATTTTCTTTTTCCTCTTTTCTTTCTTTTATAAATGAAGTTTCCCAAGTTGGCATAATCGGCCCCTGTGGTTTATATAGTAATATAACTTAGGGGTTTGGCGTTATTTGACCCCTCAAGTTATATTTCTCTTTGCATTTTCTTCTCGGAGTTGACTTGACTTTTATTTTGGCTTCGACTTCACACACTTTTCCATCCCGTGTCCTGTTTTGTCGCTTTTTGCTTGGTTTTTTCGTCTTTTTGTGAGATATCCGTTCCTGCACAACACAATTAGCAAAACAACAATATTTGACATTTGTAGTCCGTTTTTTGGATATTTTAGCTCGTTTTTAAAGGTAAAAGGTATGTGTAATTAAGCATATATCAGTTTAAAGCTTTCATAAGAGCTTTTTGAGATTTTCCAGCTTATAGCTTGTCTTATTTTGCTTAATTTCAGTTCATTTAGCTCAATAGGATAGGTTTAATATAAGAGATAGCTTATTGTTTCATTAATATAGCTTAGTGTTAGCTTTAGAGTTCTTAAAGATAGAAAAAGCCAAAAAGAAAGTAGTTAGTAAACCTGTTGCTTTTAATTCCTTTTCTCTGCTTATTTTTCAGTTTTCAAAACAGTTGTTTTCACAAAAGTTGTTTATTTCTAGCTTATCTTCAACTTTGCTTTTTTATAAGTTTTCAAAAAAAAATAAAAAAGGTTGATGCTGGAGTTCGAACTGTTCACAACATTCACACACACTCGTTCACCCCTCAACTCACACAAAACCACTTTGCTACATACTCATCCTTTTATACCATGCATTTATCTTTCTTAATAACATATTAAGCATTTTAGTTTTCAATAAGCTGTTTAAGCTTATACACAGCTATATTCAATAAGCTGAGTAACCAGCTTTATTTTTTCTTAGATCCTATTGTTCAGCTACTTTCTATAATTTTGTTTCAGAATTTTTATCATTTAGTTTAGTATTTTTAAACATTTATTTTTATTAAAAACTTTAAAAAATCATAAAAAATAGAAAAATAATCAAAAAAATATAATTCTTTTTTAGAAATATTTTTCTTTATTCATATAGTTCCTAGGAAAAATAGTTTTGTTTCCGTAGGGTTAAAATTGCAAAATTTCAATTTTTAAAGAACGGGATTCGTTCCCGTTCACGTTTTTCGTGTTTTTAAGCTCATTTCAACTCTGTTTTTGTTCTAGTTTTCTTTAAACTTACTTTTTAGTCAATTAGAGTCTATTAAAAGTGAAAATTTCATTTTAGGTTTAATTTTGGAAATTTAGGGTTTTTAATCACCATTTAGGGTTCCCGTTTTGCGTTTTTAGTTAAAGTTTAATTTCCCGTAATTAAAGTTAAGTTTAATTGTCTTTTAATTTGTTCACTTTTAGGATTTTAGGAAACAAATAATCTTTGAACCAATTCAAATCATTGTCCAAACAACAAACGTGGTCTCAATTTCACAAATCGTTGGGACTTAACGACCCGGTAATCACTTACCGGTAAATTTACGTATTATTATATATATTAGTAAGAATTTTCCTTATTACCTTTGTTCTCAAGGGTAGTTTGGTAATTTTATATACTTATATTATATTATACGTGTATAAAATTAAACAATCATGGTTCAGTTCGTAAATATAACTTTTTACACAATCTGTACAGCATGTCCAGATTTGACTTGTTTTAGTGTTTTGATCATAACTCATTCATTATCTATCCTCTAAAAGTGATCCAAATTGCCAAATGTTCATAAGAGAATTATCTATGACCTCATGCTATCAAATCCAACCTCAAACCTTCTGAGAATTATGGAATTTACTGTTCATTACAGCCTATAAATTTTATACTTTTCTCACTAGTTTTAATGGTCATTTTTGTTAGATCTAACCTAGATCTATGCATGCATTAACACTTTTATTCCTTGATCATCATACATCATACATATACATATACATTTGGAAATCAAAATAAAACATAAACAAGACTCATTAAATTTTACCACAAGGAAAGAGTAGAAAATGATCAAATGATCAAAAATAAGAACAAGCTTGATGAAGGCTTCAACTCCAAGCTTAATCTCCACCCAAAATACTTTTGGCCACCATTTTCTTTACTCAAATCTCTTATAAAAACCTCCTTATAACTTCAGCCCCAACTTGTGTAAAAACCTTCTTGAAAAACCTCTTTTATAACCTCAAAAATATAGGGATTACACTAGGTAGTCATATTCACTAGTGTTCTTGTTGTTTGATCTTCAAAATTTTATGGAATGGGTGTTTTGGTGAGCTAGGTGGCGTCTAAGGGTGATAAGGGAGAGAGCAATTTCAGATTTTGAGTTGTAATATATGACTTATGTGTGTATGTGTTGGTCAAAGTGAGCTTATATAAGTTTAAAGTAAAAATGCCAAGTGTTCATAAGAGTTGCATGATCAAACACAAGGTGGACACCTCCCACCTTGTGAGATCCGTCCCAGTGTGGTTTGATTTAAGTGGGGTGAGTTGTTTAACTTGCCCCCTAATTTGTAAATACGGGTATTATCAAAGTTCGATATTTAAAAAGGTACGCTACGTAAAGGTTTTACGTAAAATTTGAAAAATGCGCTTAACACGAAAAATAAAAACGAATGTAGTAAAATTATTTCCATGGCATTTTTAAAATATAAGCGTCGATGCTTGACGTAGAATTTGCCGGTTCTTTGTAAACGTCACGTAAATTACAAATGTAAGCCCTAATTCTCCCGGTTAGTCGTGGGTTCATATCTCAACATAAAAATAAAAAATATAATTAATACTCGAGAAGAAAATAACGACCTGAAATTGACGGATTGTCACAAAATGGCTCTAAACTGGTTTAAAATGATGCAAAAGAAACTAATTTTACGCATAAAAACTACAACTAAAGAACACTTTTTAAGAAGTTTTTCAAATAAGTAGTTTAGTACACTATTGGACTTAGCAGACTTGGAATTTAATAAAAACAGATTATAAAACTTAATTAAACTAATTGAGAACTTAAGAAAACTAGTATTAAGACTTAACTAAAGCTTATTGAAACTGACTTAATCATTAGAAACATGCATAACACCATTTAGACCAGTTTATACTACTTATCCCAAACACTCCTTTAAAACTTATGAAACTTATTTTAAGCTCACTCAGACCTAGATAAGCTTAGATTTCTAAAAACAGATAGAGTACAAAGCGTATTAAAGATTATTAAGCAAAAAAGTTTGGGAAATTAAGCACTAATTAATAAGCTACACTAATAAGCATATTTTTGGTTTTTCTTAACAGTTTTTGTGAAAACTAAACTAAAATTCAAAACAGATTACAAAACTCTTAATATGAGAACAAATAAGCTAAATGAAAACAAGATAAGCATAAATTAGCATATAAGAAGCAGAAATAAGCAGATAAGCAGGCAATTCAGACAATAAGCTAATATTTAAAGAAAAGAAATAGTACCTTTGTCCCAGCTAAACAGGGATATAAATGCTCTTAAGAGCTTAAATCAACAAGCTCCAGCTTGTTAAAACAAGCTGGTATGGTCTATAAGCCCTTCCCTTTTTGGCTTATCTTCCAAAATTAGCTAAGGTATATTTAGGGGTGAAATATGGTTAAGTTCTGACTCAGTTAAGCTTTAAGGGCTTAACTGAATTCAAGCTAGCTTATTAAGTACAAGGAGCTTATTAGAGCTTATTAAGTGATAACCAAAACATTCTAAGCTTAAATTTGCATGAAAGGTAAGACAGAATTCAAATATTAAAAGTAAAACTTCAATTTTATTAATATAGAAAGAGTTACAAGGCTTTAAAAGAAAATACAATAAGCAAAAAGTTTACAATAAGCTACTAATACTTAAAAATAAGCTAAAACTAGATGCCCCTTGTGTGTGTGAAGAGACCTCCTTATATAGTGATGAGGGGAAGGATCCAGAACCCTAGGACGTTCCTCATCAACTAATCCTGGCCCTTCAATCATGATTATTCTCCACGCAATCATTTGGAGCCCTTGGATCATTTACCACACATCCATAGCCAATGGGAGAATAAAGGATTGCTAGCGTGGCCTGCCAAAACGTCATTGTGTGCGTCATTGAGCTTCTAGAGGGAGAGGGGAGCGTGTGAGAGTGAGGATTTTACCCTACGTGTGATTTTGTTGATGGTGAAGGGAGGGAAAAAAGGAAATGAATAGTAAATCTTATTTATCCGTTTTTTTATATATGTTTGACTGGGTCAAAGTTTGAGGATATGGGCTTTTATAAATCTGACCAAGTTTAAACAAAATGGATTTGGACATTTAGTTTATAAATGGATTAAAGATTTTTAGGCTTTAAGGTTATACAATGTTAATGGGCTGACCCGACCCATTAAATGGGTACGGGTTGGCCCATTTAAAGATGTATGCGCCTTCGGCTTTGATTTCTTGCACTTTTTACATTCCCGTGCTTGGTTTTGTCTGTTTTGCTTTGTTTTTGTCCTTTTGTGCAATATCCGTTACCTGTAAGACACAATTCACAATACAAACGAAACAATGCATTTTTTTCTATATTTATTGGTTATAATTGGTCTTTTTAGCTCGTTTTATTAGGCAAAAGGTATGTGTATTTAAGCATATACCAATATGTTTCTCACCCCAAAACTTGTAAATCATTGTAATTGTAAAACATGGGCCTATGAACTCACCTTGTGTTAATGAATATCAAGTATATCACAGAAAATGCGTCAGATAAACGCCAAATGCAACCTAATTAATTATAGGTCGTATAAGTACTAAGCACTTTGAATAACTACTACCATATATAATTATATATAGCTACATCACCATCTAATTACGTTTATGAAATCATATTTTTAATGTAAAAACGTTTATAAATATCTCTTTAGTAAAAACGGCGTAACTTTATCGTTTTAAACCCGTTTCTTACGTTTCTTATATCCACGTTCTCGTATTAAGACGACATATCAAAATATTATATTTTCAATATTTTAGTCCCCTGTTGAACAGTGATTTTTACTGTTCATATACTTTTATAAAATTATTTTTATTAACTTATTCGTCGTAAACCCGTAAATGCCGTATTTTATCCGTTTTAGCTCTGATTTTAGTGATTCTTTCGAGCACGTCTTCGTAATTGAAAGTTCTATCAAAATATAATATTTTTCAAAAATAAGCATCTGATATGAATAGTGATTTTTACTGTTCATGGTTTATAAAATTATTTTTATAAACTTTAATTATCGTAAACTTGCGAAATTTATAACTCCTTCGTTATTGATCAAAAAATTATGATTCTTAATGTTTTATAATCCTAAAAATATGTTCTATCTGATAAAAATAACTAATCTTATATATCAGAAGTATTTTGTAACTTTTCTTTATAAAATTTCTTTTATAAACCCGTTTATTATCGTATAACTTGTAAACTACGTATCTCCTTCGTTATAAAGCGGATTTTTAAGTTTCTTATATGGTTGGAATCCACATGACATGTAGTATTTTATAAAAATATAAAATAAATACATTTATTTTCGAATTAAAACAGAAAGTTTTGAAGTTTTTGATAAAAACATGTTTAAACTTGATTTTGTAACTTTTAATCTTAACCACCTTGTTACAAGTCCATTACAACACTTATTATCACATGTATTACATCCTTAGGGTCTCTAGTCCAAGATTTGTTCATATATTGTCCAAGAATCACAAGATCAAAATGTGTACATACTTATTTATCCATGAACTTTCATAAGTATACTTTTTAGATAACTTGCTTATATATACTTTTTGTACATAAACCACATATGTAAAATACTTATACATCTATTATAACCTGATATTAATATCCATATGTCATGTGTGAAAGTGTACCAAATAATAAAAAATTGTAAAAATCCATTTTTATAAGTAAATAATTTCTTAGATGGTGATTAACTATACAAACATTATATATGCATAAAATCATGAAAGTAAAGAGATTAGGGTTTTTAGGTAACTTTAATATAAAGTAGGATGATGAACAACAAAAACTAAACCCTTGTTTAGCAAACAAACCCAAGCTTACAACACTTGAAAACCCTAAAACCAAATGAAACCCTAATCTTGCTTTTCCTTTGCTCAACACTTGTAAACCCCAAACCAAACCTTCTAATCATCTTGGGATATCTTAGATATGTTGTAGGAGTGCTTGTAAATGTGGTAAATAATTTTTGTATGGGTTGTTTATTGTGTTGGTTTCAAGCTGTGGCATAGGAGAGGGAAAATGAGAGAGTTTTGTGTTGTTTTCACTTTAGGAATGAGATGTGTGTGTTTCTTTTATAGTTGATGCCTTATATATTTCAAAGACTAAGTCAAATACATAAGGAGGAATTCTAGGGAAAGTTGGTCAAGTACTATTAGGGCAAGTAAGGAAAAAGAGTCCTTGGTTCCCTAAGAGTGAGATCATCCCATGAATTCTAGGAATGTAATTGAAATGGAAATATCTTTGTATCTTTCACATTGTATCCGGCCATATATGTATATATGTGATGATATTTTGTAAATTTTGAGTAGTAGGTATAATTGTGGGTATTTGTTGAAGCGTAGAAAAGTTTTGGTGGTTCCGAGAATGCCTAAACGTATTTTATCGCGAAACGTAAACACTTTACGTAACCAAATAAAATAAAATGAACAAAGTTAATAATTATCCTCAAAATAATTACTTAACACTTGCTTGATGTAAATATTTAATCGTTTGATGCCCGTTTACATTGAATGATAATTTTTATCTTACATTACTTAACTTAACGATTACGATTTAAAAGCAAATGTGTACAATACTAAAAATAAATAGTGAATTTATTGACGTCGTAAATAACCCTAAAACACGGGGTGTTATATAATATCCTTCCTCAATATACGTAGGAGCTTCGATAGCTAGAAAAGCATTGATCTCATCATTATCGCCTCCTAGGTCGATACACTCATCTTCATCGGGAAAAAGTGTGTGAAGTAAAACTGGCTCATCAACGGTTGAATTTTCATCATCTTCTAAGTCGTAATCATCTCTCTTAATTTCTGGCAGTATTAAGTCATTTGGACCGGGAAATATATCAATCTCTTTCCTATGAGAGTCACTATCCTGAACGGGAATAGGAAATATGGGAAGAGACTCGATGATCGTATTTGGACTAGCATGAAAATTTTTCGATGGCTGCGAAGATGAATTACCGCATAGCAACCACATAAGACTAATATATTCCTCGTGCTATGTAGCAATTCTTGAAGGATTTGTAATGATTTCACCAGCGAACTCATGGTGGAGAGGATCATTTCTAGGAGAGAAAACTGTTAAAGTATTATGATTAAGAGGTGATTTAGGAAGATAAGATTTGGCATCAAAATGATCATTCTTTGGAATAGAATCGAAGACTTCATTACGAATTAGATTAAACTCACTAGAAATAATTTCCTCGTCAAGATCAAAAAGAGGGTTCGAATAAGTTGTAAAACTCATTTCATAAGTAACCTCCTCATGACTTAACTCGTCATTAATAGAAGCAGAATCATCGAAAAGAGGATTGGAAAACGTCGAAAAATTAAATGTTTGAGAATCAGGCACATTACACTCACATTCATCTCCCGGTGGAGGTAAGCAAACTAGAGAAGGTTCGTTGGTAAACCTTTCGGGATTAGGATCAAACATAATCCTAGGTGAAAAATTTGTTGATGGATCACGGTTAAGTAACAATTCAATTTCTCTAAATTCGGCTTCAACATCAACATCCTCATTTCTCGGTGGAAATGGGTCAAAAAGAGCAAGTTCATCGGCAAACTCCTCAAGAAGAGAATCGCTAGTCTCAAAAGATGTGAGACTAGGACAAGAGTCAGAAAACAGAGTGGTACTTCCACTTGAAAAATGATTTGATTTCTTCAATCTTAAAACTTCTCCAAAACTATCCTTAATGAAATTAATCATTTTAATCGACTTTTTTGCATGCTTTTGAGGATGCTTATGGATATGAAAAATTAATCGTTCATCCCCGTCCCTTAAAATAAGCTCTCCTTCGTACACATCAATTAAGACATGGCTGGTCCTCAAGAAGGATATCCCAAGTATGAGAGGTACTCGAGGATCGACTTCAAAATCTACAACAATAAAGTCGGTAGGAAAGTGAAACTTTCCCACTTTGACATAAACGTCTTCGGCGAGTCATTTAGGATGAGTTATGGATCGATCTGCTAACTCAAGAGTCATCCGAGTAGGGGTAAGTTTAGGTAAGGATAACTTTTTCCAAATGGAAAGGGGCATAAGATTTATGTTCGCACCAAGATCGGCCTAGGCGTGACATACATCCATTCCCGGGAAATTGCATGGAATAAGAAACTTGCCAGGATCTCTAAGCTTTTCGGGAAGCTTTTTGAGGAGCATCGCCGAGTAATTCTTGTTCAACGGTATCTTAAGCAACTTTTCCTTATTCATGAGCAAACTCTTAATCGTGGGAGCAAATCTTGGCATCAAAAGTAAAGCATCTGCGAAACTAATGTCGAAGCGCAAATCTCGAAAGATTTGGAAGATCTTCTCCATTTGATTCAAAGCTTTATCACGAGACTTTTGATTATCACGTCGTGAAGGATATGGAATATTTGGCTTAGGTAGACTCTTTGGAATATCGGATTCCGGAATGGGAGTGGTTTTAGGCAGAGTTGTCAGAACATCGGGTTCTGGAATAGAAATGGGGATAACCGGAGGTGGGATTTGAGCGATACTTCCTTGGAAATTTG
>BQNB010080540.1:9598-29900 GCA_026074375.1 Tanacetum coccineum
TCAAAGAGGTCAAAAAAAATCACTGTACCTTTTTCTTCTTTCCCTCCCTTTTACTTTTACAGGGCAAAATTGACACAGGGTAAATCCAAGCAAAGTACTCGTACTCCCGTTCTTCTAGAAGCAAGTGCTGACACGTCTGACATATGTGAAAGCCATGCTGGCAATCCCCAAGCTAATGATTGGTGGATGAGATGTGTTGCCAATCTAACGGTCAAGATCAAAGGCGTGGAGGGCAATCAAAGAATGAATGGCCAAGATTAGTAGTAGGGGAGCGTCTAAAGGGCTAGAAGGTTCATTTCGTGCCTATAAAAGGAGGGCCTCACTCACTGAATTGAGCATCTAGAGTAGGAGTAGAGTAGTCCAGTTTTTAGCTTAATTTAGCTTATTAATGTAATTTTTAGCTTATTGTTCCTTTTAATGCATTTTTACTCTTAAAAGCTTGTAATCGTTTAAGTTTTAATAAAATCATCAGCTTGTTTCATATCATTCTCTTTAATTCTGTTTTACTTAATAAGCAATGTTATTTGATCTCACTTAATAAGCTCAAATAAGCTAGTTTATACTCAGTTTAGCCCTCAAAAGCTAAACTGAGCTTAGTCATTCACTTGAATTCCTTTAAAATACCTCAGCTCAATTTTGGAAGATAAGCCAGTTAAGGAAGGGCTTATGGGTTATTAGATTGCTTATTTATAAGCCGGGTAGGTCCTTAGAGCTTAATAGGGTTATATTACCCCTGTTTTGAGCAAGGGGTTGAGGTACAACATCCTTACTCTTTTAGCTTAAATACGTGTTTTAGCTTATTGATCTGCTTATCTTATTATTGTTGCTTACTTTATGCTTATTAGTACTTATAATGTCTTGAAGAAGCTTAATATGCCTAGCTTATATCTTATAAGTGTTTAGTTTGAAGTGTCTTAAAATCTGTCTTGAACTTTAGTCTTATCAGCTCATTAGTATAGCTTATAGCTAAGTGCTTATTTTACTTTTCATCTTGCTTATTTGTCCTTAAAATAGTTAAGTACTAATCTGTTTTCATTTAAATCAGTTTTTTAGTTATGCTGTGGCTTTTTAATAGGGTTTTAAAGTTTAAAAGGGTGTTTGGCATAAGGTGCTAAATGGGTTAAATGAGGTTGAAAATGGTTTTTGGCTAATAAGTCAGTTTTGACTAGCATCTAGTGAGTCTAATAGTTAGTAATTTTAAGTTTTTGAAGGTTAAATCTCAAAACTTTGGTTTGTTGTAACCATGGTTTAAATCTGTGAGTTTTAGGATTATCATATCAGCTTATTTGGTTGGATCTTGTTTAAATGCTTGTTAGTATCATTTTCATGCTTGTTTATGAGTCCTTAATTGTGCAATTGTCTTGTAGGTTTGAGTCAAATCCTGTCTTAGTTATCAATTTTCAGTTAACAAAGTTTTAAAAATCTCATTTTCATCAGCCAAATTAGATTAGTTAAAGTTTGATTTATGGTCTAATTTTGATAATTCAAACTCATTAGATAGTAATCTTCATCTGTTTTCAGTTTTTGAATCTTCAATCTAGCTTTTAGTAGCTTAAATTTAGGGCTGCACTTTGCCTCTTTCAAACTTCAAAAATCCAAAAAATTAGTTTAGCTAGCTTTCTGTCAGTTTTCATTTGTTTTATTTTAGCTTATTTTAAAACCAATTTTCTTCATTTTTGTTTTAATCTGTTCCTTGTATGCTAAACTTCATCTGTTTGTGGCTTTTTCTTATTTCCAAGTGCTTATTGAGTCTTAAACTTAGCTTAAAGTTGTCATTTTACTTTTAAAAACTGTTAGTTTAAGTCTAATTTTGCTTTCAGCTTTTAAGAGCTTTAAGCTCATTCTGTTAGCTTATTTTGAGTCACTAGAGCTTATTAGGTCTAGGGTTTAAGCTGTCTTTAGCTTATTTGGTTCCTCTTTAGCTTATTGTGTCCTAAAGTTCTAATCATTTTAAGCTAAAATGACATTTAAGCCTTTAAGCTAATCTGCCATTTACATTTGCTTTTTCTGAGCTTATTTCTAAGTTTCTCATATAATTGCCTTTATTAAATAAGCTTATTTTCACTTGTTCTTTAGCTTTTTAAAAGAAAATTTCAAAAATAAAAAATGTTTTTTAAAAAGAAAGGTCACAGGTTTTGAACCTGTGTTTCACACTCAACGCCTCAACATACACACTCATCACCATCTGCCCTAGGGTCTTTTTCAAGTATTTACTTACACAATTTATTTGTTATATGCATTTTAGGTTTAAGCCATTCAGCCTATTTAGCTTATTTTACCAGCTTATTTCTACTGCTTATTTCAAGTTCTTATTTTTCCTAGAATCTTCATAGTTTAAAGTACTTTTCCTAATTTTTCCAGAATTTTAATAATTAGTTTTCTATTTTTAATAATTAATTTAGATTAAATCTGTTTTTAATTCATAATAAATAAAATAAAAACAAACAAAAAATATAATTCTTTTTCTGAAAATTATTTTTAGTCATTTAGGATTTATAAAAATTAAATCTGCATTTGTAGGGTTAAATTTTGATATACTTGCTTACTTAGTCGCGTTTTAGGATTCCCGTTATCATTTTTAGCTTTATTTTTTAACTGTCTTAATCGTTACTTGCGTTTGCATGTTTTTATGCGTTTTCATTAGTAGAATTAGACATTAAATCAAAATCTTTAAATATTCAAATCTCGCGATCACAAACTTAACCGATTCTCAATTCGCACCTCGTCGAGATACGACTCGGGAAGGTTTTGAATTTTACTTTGGATAAAAGTAATCTTTTAGAATCCTCACGGAATACTTATTATTATACTATTATTGACTAATCCTTATACTATATATATGAATCGGGATGAACCAATTTTTGGTGCCGTTGCCGGGGAGGTGTGTTCGATTTTCGTGTTAACGTTTGAAGATTAGTTTTTGAAGACCCTTCTCCGTGAAGTTATCGTTTTTCATTTGTGAATATTTTCTTTTTATTATAAAACCATAAAAATTCAAAAATATTTTATTTTCTCAATTTTTTTTAAATAATCAAAAATACCAAAAAAATAAAATAACCAACAAAATCAACCGTTGTGTCACTTGTGAATTCGGCTCATCTTTAGTTAACAACTAAAAGAGAGGTATAAGGAGGGTTGATCCTACGATTTTTAACCCGAAAGGAGAAGGTTTTTAAAACGCTTCGCGCTTACCCGCTCCTTCACTTTTTGTGCGTTTTCTAGAGAGCTGATGTGCACTATTGACTTTCGGTTACCAAAAATACTTTTCTTTTATTTTCTTTATGTATTATTTGAAAAATCTATAAATATTCTCCTCTACCCTCTTATCCGTTTAATTCTTTCTCTTACCCTCTCTATTGTTTAATTCTTATGGCGTCGCTCGACTATTGTTGTATCTATAATGTTCAGATGAGTAATGATCGGAAATTTTGTCGACCATGTATGTGTGAGCAGTGTAGAAGAAATTTTACAGATAGATTTTGTTCTACATGCTGTTTTGAATCTGGAAATGCATTCATTGATGATCTTCCGAATTCTTCTGACCACCCTCCACAACCCCAAACTCAATCTTTTGAGTCAAATGGTGATCTAACACAAGTTCCGTTTATCCCTAATCCAGATCCGTGTTACAATCAAAACGTTGACATTAACTTTCCACAAATTTCACCAAGTCTTCTACAATATCTTTGTTGTACCCATTTTGGAGGTCCTCATGAGACTTTTCAATGTGATCACTTTATCTTCGATGAGTGTATTGATGAAAAACTATGGGGTCCTCATATGAGTTTCAGTGTAAAACCCAATGAACCTAAATTTCTATAATTCTTATTCTTCTTGGTTTTGACAATTCAACCCAGCAGTATCCCCGTCAAGTTATCACCTCCTGAGGAAAGTATCAAAGAATTTTTTGTAAAGCACGCTCAAGAAATGATAACTACGATATAGTCCAGATGTGAATAATTCGTGATTCAACAACATAAGCAGGCAGTTCAGAAAGAATAGAAGGAGCAGGCAGCTTTTACTCCATATTGGAAAATTCCTATTATTGACGATGATGATGATGAGTATACTATTCAATATAGGGAATATTTAAAGAATTTGTCTAATGCAATCACACCCGATTTACCAACCGAGGAACCCGATAACTCTCTAAGTATGGGGGACGAGCATCTTAGCACTATTCTAGAAATGGAATTAGACGAAGTAATAAATTCTAGTATGGAGGACCTTGTCTTAATCCCAAGTGAGTCCAAGGGTATTTCTGACGATACGTGTGATGTGCCTTTTTGTGATAATTCTCCTCCTCTTGATGTTTTAAACAGTCACTTTGAGATTTTCTTCGATTTTAATGACGATTATACTTCAAGTAATGACGATTCTTTTGAGAACATCGATTACGTTGAGGCATCACCTCCTGATTCTAAGCTCGTCAGCTTAGAGGAGGTGAAGGATGATATACTTCATGAGAAATTATTGAATATCAATCTTCTTATTGCTTGTGATTTACCTTTAAGTGATGATTTCTCTCCCATTAGTATTTTTGAGGAAAAATATGTGACTTTCTCTAACCCTCTTTTCGATTCAAATGATGATTTTACCTCTAGTGATAACGAGTCACTATTCGATGAGGACGTTCCAAAAGATGTTAAAATTTACTCGAACCCTCTTTTCGAATTCGACGACGAATATATCTCTAGTGACGTAAATCCTCTTTTTGATGAGGTATTAGAGGACATCGAGTGCAAGGATTCTTATGATTCCAACCTTGATGAGTCGACTTTCCTAGTCACACCTCTTTCCGATTCTAATGAGGATGAGTGTCTCGCCCCATGTGACGACATTGAGCTTCTTCTTCACCATGATCCGTCTATAAAGACGGGTATCATGATTCGGAGGGAGATATACTCTATCTTGAGAGCTTGCTTAGTAATGATATTATACTTAGTCTCCCTCCGAAGGTGTTTTTAGATCATGACCCAAGAAGTTTAAGTGATATTAATGATTTGAAGATTATGGTCAAAATTTTTGACACCGGGATTCATGAGAAAAAATTTTCTCTTACATATGTGAGCTTAACCTCTAAGGATCGCCATTATCTTTCCTTCACATATGTTATCCGAACTTTTCTTCCTTATTTGACTTATCCGATGATTTCTCCTTTTCCTCTCTCCTCCGGGAGTGAGGATATCATTTTTGACCCCAGCATCTCCGCTTTAAGTTTTTATTCTTTAGAACCGGTGGTATATGAATGTTCATTGGAAGTTTGTTCTTCCACTTGTTTCGTCCCTAATATCACGATGATATGGGGTGAGTCAAGCTAGAGACTCGCACAAAAACAAGCGCTTTGTGGGTGGCAACCCATGCTTATCTTTAGTATTAGTATATTAATATTTATTAATAAGTGTGATATGAGGAGGCTCGCCTTTTTCTTTCTCGTGTTTCTTGTTTTGTGGTTTTATGTCCAGGATTGCCTGGATTTTGAAGGCTCGCGTGCTCGGTGTTTTGTCCATCGTTCACTCGCTCTTCAATCCTTAGCATGCTTATATTGGGAATCCGATATCCTAAATCTTATCGACTAACGTTTATCTATTAGCATACTTAATAAACGGCTTTAGATTTGCGTAGAGACCCCTTTATATCAAGATTATGCATTGAAATTAGTATGGGGGTATCAATCTCACATTGAGGACAATGTGTAGTTTTAGTATGGGGGGGATCTATCGATTTGATGATACCTGCGACCGTTGTTCTCATGTAACTCGTTTTTCCACCAAAGATATGTGATTTATGTGAAAATAGCAAAATTTAAAATTTTTTGTGCATAAAAAAAGTGATAAATGTTGGAATAAAGTGATGAGATAAGTGTTGTGACACAAATAAAGGTGAGAAAGAGAAATAAAATTTGATCCGACCGGTTTTATACCTTAGCTTTTTCCTTAACATATTTAAATCGAGTTTGTTGCTAGTCTTATGTAGGCTTATCCATTATGCCGAACTCGATTTATTAGAATTAAGATTGTTGCCAGTCTATGTGACTTGTTAAAGTGCCGATCTTAATTCGCTAGGCTAAGCATTTGCAAGTCTCTTTCTTAGAGATTTTAAATTGCTAAGAACAAGAAATGATAGAGTCGAGTATAAGTCATGATATTAACCGTGGAATAATTGGTTTTCTTTAGAGCTTATAAGTATTAATTGTGGCTTTTTCTCCCATTAGCTTGTCTCGCTTATATGCATAAATGTTTAATAAATAAGGTTGTCCGGTTCAACTTAATTTTTAGTAACTTTCCACTAACTTGGAAGACGATGCCAATAAAATAGGTACACACCGGGATTCGGAATTTGGCATACTATATATATCATATGAATAATTGCTTTACTTACACCTTAAAGAGCCTTTTATTTTGTTACTTTTTTGCCTTAAAGAGCCTTAGGGTATATGGCAAAAGTAATACTAATCATGAAATTATTTGTACCTTAAAGAGCCTTAGAGTATATGGTACTTATAAAATTAGTGATTATGTTGCTTAGTTATTTGCACCTTAATGCGCTAAGGGTTTTATTGGTGTAGAATAATATTACTTGGTTTATGTCTTAAGGAGCCTTAGGGTATATGACATGAATTAAGGCAAAAGCAACAAAAGCCAAAATTTTGTTCACTTCATCGGTTTTTCTAGGATAAGGGTGGAAACTAAACTTTATTTTCAACCGTCCCGCTTTATTTTTGGATTAATAAATATCGAAACAAGTCTTAAAGTGCCTTCGGGTATATGACTTAAATAAAATCTTGAGATACAAAATTAGGAATAAGGGAGGAAAAGTAAGTACACAATTAGTATTTATGAGTAGTGTTAGTTTCATGACTTGTATTTGACAATGATCTTGTTTTTAAGCTTAGTATGGAAAAGTGAAAGTTGGGGACGATGAATTTATTTTGCTTGTTCCATAATCCTAAGTATTATCGAGAATAATGAAAGCAAAATAATAAGAAGTGTTGAAGTATGGAAAGTAATGAAAAAGAAAAGAAAAAAAATGAAAAATGTTTAAAAAAAGAAAAACGGGGCGTTTCATAACTATTGATTTCTTAATCCCTTTAGATGAGCACTTTGCTACTTTTTGAGGTGATTAGTTTGGGGGGAATGGAATCTTTAGTTTTATACGTGTATTTATTACATTGCGTGAGGACACGGCAATATCTTAGTATGGGGGAATTTGGTATTTGCTATTTTATACATACCTTTTACCTTGTATAACAAACCTAAAAGACCAAAAACATAATAAAATGGCAAATATATGCTTGTTTTTGTGTTTGTGTATGTGCAGGTACGGATATTAAAAAAATTGACAAAATCAAAGCAAAAACGGACAAAAACAGACACAAGACGGGATGAGTGCACAAGAGCCGGGAGTTTGCTAGCAAAAGGCTAATCAAGGTCAACAAAAGTCAACAAAGGTCACCCTTGGTCAACCCACAAAAAGACAAAACCTTCAAAATCCCAAATGAGCCCTTAATGTTAAAACAATTTCACCATAAGTCCCTAAACTCATAACACCGTTAGTCCCTAAAAGCTTTAGGACTAACGGTCGTTATGTTTTTATAACCAATCCTTTTTAAACCGATCCCAAGCCCATAACCCTTATCCAAGCCCAAGTCAACCCCTTATTAAAACCGGGTCAAACATTAAAAGAAAGAAAAAAAGGGCGCGAAGGGGAGAAGTTACTATTCACCCTTCTTCCTAACTTTACCCAGCTTAAGAATTACTCGATTAAAATGGAAATTAACACCTTTTAGAGGCTCGTCCAACGTGGCTTTAAGATGCTTAGTTCTAAGCTACACCTCAGCAGGCTTAGACGTCACCAAAGCTTTTGATTGGACAACTCTAACAAGAGAATGACACGCGGGTTTACTACCCTATTGAGACGGTTTTGACTCTTCCTCATCCCTTATGGACGGGTTTTCAAAGTGATCATCTATTACTTGGCAAGTTAATAACAACATCCATCAACGTCTGATTCTGCTGTTCTCACACTGGAGATGGATCTATATCTTAGGAAATCTCAAGTTTGATCACTATAAGGTGAGTCAGTTTTGAAGTGGTTGGAATGGCAATTCCCCGATCCTGATAACTGAAAGCCATTCAACAATCCTCTTATTATCCCACCGTATCTGATAATGGTTGCTGAGAACACAAGAAACCCCTCAAGGGAAGTGAAAGCGTGAACCTGCACAAAGCGTTTGCAACACCTCCAAAATAGCCCACAACTCACAACTAGTCAAACAAATCTATGCCAACTCTCCCCCGACAAAGAAAGAAACCTGCCCAAGCGTATAGCTTCCACTGAAAATTAGAAGGGAAGCCTACTTTCCAACTTGTTTGTCGAGACGTGAAGCTCGACAAGATGATGACCTGATCTCGATCTGGCCAAGAAGTTAAGTTTGGAAGCTCATCAAGAAAAGGGAGAAGAAGAAGGTAATGATGCTGACCTGGAATGAGCCATTAAGCTTAGCTTAGATCCGACCTTTCTGCCACAAGGTCAGGCACCGGTTGGAGGAGTACGATCCCGGGATCCTAGTGTCAAGAAACCAAACTTCCAAACTGCTATGAAACAGTAGTCAAGGAATGGCGTTGTATCTGCAGAACAAAGTAGCTCATTCCTCTGGATCGATATGTCAAGAAGAAAGAACTACTGGTCAGTTTTATCCTGGTTAGGCGTGATCAACTCTCCTGATCGACAACAAGCCCTCTTCTCAACCGGAAGATGACACATCAGAGAAAGTGATCCATGAATCTTCTTCTACATTGATTCAGCATACATAAACTCACTCGAACAGAAGTGTCTCGAAAATGTGTGTGTAGCATGGTAAACGACGAGATCGCCTGCGCGCCGCAATAGAGGATACGATATCGCGTAAAGAGGATATCAAGGTAGATTAGCCAGTAGTTCGCGCTGTGTCCTCACAGGATAAGATATATGGAGTGATATGGCTAGAGTTCCGCGTGTGTTGTGCTATGTGTCATCGAGGAGAAGATGCCTACAATCGCGCAATGTGACTCTGCATATTGGAATGGGCTAACATGATAATTACTGTCGTAGCCCCAGAATTTGTAGAGTAAGGATATGAGATAGAGTGAGAGGGTGCTAATGGAGACAATAAGTACTGGCTCAGACAATCTGATCGGGCGAGAAAAGCGTCTTGGCAGAGGTGAGTATACTAAGAAACCCTGTAGATGCGTTCATGTGGAGGCCTTGTCGTCTTCTTCGATCTCGAGTCAGTCAACTGCCCGCCACCTGTCACTATGTAGAGGGTTCAGTATATGTGATGAGAAAGAGCTCTGGGTAGTCTAGTTGTGAAGTAGATGTTTATGTTTAGGCGAACGTAATGTATCGATGATACCAGAAAGTCATTCTGGTCTATGTCTTCCATGAAAAAATCTCAATGACGCTTTTAACTCTTGGGGATCAATATTTCTTCATGACAAAAACCAACCGAAGTTGATCAGGAGAAATCTAAAGTTAGAGAGGAGTTTGATTCCACCATACCTGATTCTAGGTCATCGACAGTAACTTCAACTACTCCAGTGATTGCTCCCTTCACAGAGGTCTCATATTTCAACCGTCATTACTGATCACTCACTCCACCAATCAATACAGAAAGCTACAACAATCACCACTTTTCTCCCTTAAATCACCTCCATTCATCGGCCCTTAGTTAAGAGGGGCAAGATTGGAGCAAGAGATGTCTGAAGTGAAGAAGACTGATCACTCAACTGATGTTTTGGCCTCAATAAGATCCCAAGTTCCTATGGCTGTTGATAATTATCTAGGAATAAAACTTGATGATGCTCTCCTTAAGGTTCTTGAACGACACACTGCAAATATAATCGAGAAATACTCAGTGTTGCCTGGCCTAGAGTCTGTCAAGAATCAAGAATCTGAAAAGAGTCTGAAGGAGATCATCAAAGCCAAGAAAGGAACAAGATGAGGAGAAGAAACAAGATTCACTTATCCATAGGTCAACATGGAACGTTGATCTTGAAGGAATTCGATCTAAAGGAGTGACTTCTTAGATCACAATGATAAGAAGAAGTTTGCCAACTAAAACTCGGCCATCTTACGTCTATACCATGCTCTTATGGAAGCTTTGATAGCTGATGAAGACGCCATGGATAAGGAAGTTGCAGACAAGGTGAAAGACCACAAGAGAAAGCATGATAGTGATGATGATGAAGACGATGATGATGATAAAGGCCCTTCAGCTGGATCAAACCAGGGTTTAGTCAACAAGAGGAGGAGATCTGATTCTGCCGCCTTCTGGGTCAGCTAAACTCCTCCAAAAAATGTATGACCAATGTTTAAAAGAAAAGCCAAAAGGTTGTCTGATGCATTGCTTCCAAAAACATCCAGCTCTCACATAACTGGATGGCAGATCACTGACACAAGAGATGTGGTATGTTGATCTTGAGCACAAATCTCGGATCCCGGCTCAGGAATTCTGATACTACATCGTAGATGACATTTCAATACAGGATGAAGGTCCCCACACACGCACACAACACACCAATATCTAGAGATTACATTAAGTAGTATTTGCCCAAATTCTCTATTTTATGACTCAGTATATGGGGGACATGAGACAAACGCTCACATTCCCAATAGTGTCAACCAATACGTGGTTTTAAGTCAATTCCCGAAGAGAAAGCTTGAGAGACCTGCTACACTGAACCAGAATGGACATTTCCCCGAAATTGAGTTCCTGGAACCAGAAACATGATACGGGGCAAATGCATACGCCCCCACAATCGTATAAAGGTCTGAGGGAAAACAAGCTTCTCAAAGGAAGGAGTATATGAATTTGGGTCAATTCATCTCAAATGGTTTTGCAGACGAAACAGGAAAGAAGCAGCTCTCTGCAAAAGTGATTTTTAGAACGGTCCAAATTATAACTATCTTGTGACAAGCTTTCATAAGAAACAGCGTCTTTCGCTCAATATAAGATGGCATGAGTGCCATAAGTGTGACACAAATAGGTTGATTTTAGCAATGGCTGAGGGTAATCAAATTCAACGGAATATGTATGAACCATGCCCATAGGAGGACCAACTGGTCAGGTAACTATTCAACCCCAAAATTCTTCTTCAACAAGCGATAGGATTATCTTATGCTCAGGGAACAAGGTGCGAAAGCAATTGCTTATCCATATCCAAGCTTAAAATGCGCTTGTTACTAGCCTTTGACCTTAAGAATTAGTTCCAACTTTGTGGGTTGAAAGCGAACTTGAATACGACATCGTGCGGTCTATGGCATTCTACTTATGGTGGTTTAGATAGGAAAGGAATTTCTACATCAACAAAACAGTGCGCCCTCCTGATCGTGAAGCAGTCAGATCGCAGATGCGAATTCTCAGTGTGATCAGTGTCAAGGTCTTCTAAAAAGTACGGAGATACAACTACTAGAGAGATTTATTCTACGCCTGTTGCTTGATTACCTCAGTGGAGTACAAGATTCAAAAGAAAGGATTTTCTAAAAATCTTCATCCAAATGATTTTGAAGATCTGTTCCTACTCATATTCAAGAAAAAACTCAACCATCTCTGCCCAAGACAGCAAGATATTCTTCAAGTCTTCACACAGCAGTCAACATGTGGATAAGAAACCTGGTGATCAGGAATCGTGTGGGAGACTTACAGCTCGGGATTGAAAGTTATCAAACAAAGATCAACCTTGAACGTCCAAATTGGGATGCAGCCGACTATTACTTCAAAGAAGATTATACGATTGTCCCTAAGCCAAGAGCCGTTGTCTACAGAGACAGAAATGATCAAAGAAAGTTGATGAGGCTGAATGAGCTACACAAGTTTAGTGATGGGACGTTGACAAGAGTAATGGAAAAACTGGACCACATGGTTAAAGACTTTCATCTGTTCGAGTACAATAAGGGCATGGAGACTAGGAAGTGGTCAGAGGATGACAAGAGAAGAAGCAAAGACTTCATCACTGCAATCGAGAAAAGACTACAGATCAGAAGGATCTATCGAAGTCTAGAAAGCTTTGTTGGAGGAAGAATAAGAGATATTGACTACAGGCTGATCAACAGAACAACGTGACGACATCGTCGTTACAATCAAAAGGTCAATTTTTATTTCTTATTGTGAATAATATACCTTGTACATTAGTAAGTAGTTAATCTTTTGATGACTAAGTGTAGGAGTAATTTATATCCCTCAACGATTGAGGGGGAGCAGTTATATGTTTCTTACACGACTTGCGAATTAAGGCCACACTTTTCTCACAAATTTTATAACATATTTAAATCAATTGATATCCAAAATGTCAAAGGGTTTAAAATTTTTGATAAGGGGAGAAAATGTGATTAAAATATGTGTATAATAATAACAGTGATTATTAGGACTCATATACTCCGCCCAAACGTGCTAAACAATTTCGAATACCGAAGCACATATTGAGGGGGAGCGTTTATGAAAAAATTAAAAACGATCAAGGTACTAAACGCTTTGATATATATATCATAAGTACCTTAATTGAATTTTCAATTGGTTTATGGAAAGGAGAACTGTACCAAAAGACCGACCATGCATTTTACTTAATTAGAGTTATAAGGTTGGTAAGGTAAGGTACTATTCCCAATGATCCAGCTATAACCGGAGGGATCTACCCAGGGACAACCCACTAGTTAGTGTAGAAGTCCTTAGGTATGATATGTAAAAGGAGTAAAAGCGAGAATAAGGGAAAAGTGCCGACTGAGATGGAGCTAGTACTGGAATTAACCCAACAAGGTTCTAGTCATGAAGTCTCGGTAAGCACTGAAGGGGTTGAAGAATTAAAAGGAATTGTAAAGATAAAGGGTGTAAAGAAAGAAGCCCTCCATACACTTAGGCAGAAACCGGGTCAATACATATGCTGCCAGAATCACTAAGATGATTGCTGACATTGAAGATCGTCATCATGGACCCAGTGATGCAATGCACAACCCTCCCTAGCCACTCAGAATCTTTCAAAAGATTTTTGTTTCATTTCTCACGGAGACTAAACACGTTATCTATTGACTTTCTCACTCCGAGTTAGTTGATATTGAAAAGGTGGCAGTCATCTCCAGCCTCCGATCACTAAAACCAAAACGCACTATCGAGTCTAGAGCCAAGAGATCATCAATTAATCTCGTTAGGACACATTGCCAATTCTCTTGTCTTTCACACACTGTGGAAACAAGTCTATCCTAAGAGTCTTACGCATTATCCTTGTGATATTGCCAGAACATCCGAGTGAAACGAATGTTTTTCACAATGAAGATGGAAATCCTACTAGAGCCAACATCAAACAAGCTCTTGGTAGGTGACTTGTGCGATTCTACAAGAATCAAACTTGTGTCAACTAGAAAGAAACGATGGTGCGATTCTACGTGAATCAAACTTGTTAAGTATAAGAATTGACGGTTATTGATCATTTGACAAACAATCAAAACTCTCAAAGTGTTACAAAATATTTTCATAAGAAACACTTAGACTGATTTTTCAAATCAATTTTCTCTTTATTGCTAACTGTTTCATTACAGGATAATTTAAAGATGAAGATGGAGATGGAAATACCCAGTACCAGAAATATCAAGTGAATAACCGAATGCTCAGACACGACCTACACTTGTTATGAAGTTATGAAAGATCTCATAAAGGTGTCAAAGCTTCCGCAAACTCTGATATCGTGTATTTCTTCACAAGTGCACAAGATGGCGATCCATTACAAGATGATGTAAGATTATGTTTGGGTGATGATCTCAAGAAAGCTTAAGATCACAATCAAAGACAAGTCAAAGATGAATAAAAAGATCACTACCCCAAATGTACAAGATATCAAATGTCTACGAACAAAAGACTGAAGTGATTAAGTTTAGTATTTTTAGGGGTGACCTCCCTTAGGGGGAGATTGTTAGATATTAGAAAAAGACTCGGTCACCCTATGTATTTTACTGTTTATAATAGTTCGTAGTTTAATAGTTAATCGTATGATTTTCGGTTTTGAACCGGGTACTAAAACCCGGTTCTTTGTAAGAACTATAAAAGCCTCTTCCAACTTTGGAAGAGCAGAGCTAGTCATATTATTCATTTTCTTATTTTACACATTTTCTCTTACTAGAAAATATCCTCTCATGTGTTTCTCTCTCTAGAAACTAGCCAAGTCCAAGAATCATCACCACGTTATGATTTATGATATACCACATAAAGTATAGATTATAAGTAAATTTCTATGTGTTACTATGTTGATGTAGTATAATTAGTTCTTAGAAAATAGTATAGTCTCTAGAAATACCATTTGTTGGTTTTCTAGCTTTGAAGAGATTAGTTCATTATGAACTATTCTTTCGCGTATATTTTAGTCATACAAAATGGAAATCTTTTATGACCACGTAGCAAAATCACGTAGATGAAGAAGAGCAAGCTAGTGGTTAATAATTAACATAGAAGTAGGTGGTATGTGTTTAATTACACATACCATTTACCTATAAAAACGAGCCTAAATGACAAAAAATGACTAAAAATACTAAAATATGCTTAATTATATTGCAAATATGTTTGTTTGGTATTTTTATGTTTTGCAGGTAAAAATCATTGAAAACGGAGAAAAAACGGGTATTTACGGGTTCGTCACTATCAAGAGCGCCTATTATTCAAAATCAAGACAATGTCGTGAAAAGTTTCCAAGCATGCCATTAGAAAGAGCACAAAAAATTGAGTACAACGGTGCCTTCATTTTTTATTGGATCGGCCCGACACCATTTATATAGGTCGGACCGACCCATACTATATAAAGGCTCATGACTATATATTAAGAGCTCAGCCCAATGCTACAATACAAGTTTGGCGTAATCTCAGTTCCTAAACAACTTACAACAGAATGGAGTCGGCATGTTACTATTGTTCATCAAACGACAGGGACTTGCATACGACAATTACACTAAGTTTTGTTCATGATTTATTGAAGTAACAATCAAAAGGAGGTTGATGATCAAAAGAGCTAAAACGACTTTGCAAAAAACATGATTTCGCTAGCACTCATGGCAAATTCCAACAATCCTTTCAATTATCCAGTGTTTCACCAAGATCAACAATTCACCCAAGTACTACATGGCAAAACAACCACAACCCATCAACACAAATATAACCCACAACCATCATTCAACCAGAACTACATGCAAACAACCAATGCCAAATCCAACGACATCACAGATCCCACAAACGCACATGAACATGGCACTCATTCTATGGCTAAAGGCATTCAAACTAATTACTCAACACCAACCAACAACAACCAGAGAAAATTTCATCAAAACCCTCGTAATCGGCAGAATTGCTCAACCGGGTATGAACTATGGGTCAAGATAGACAGATTGCGGATGGTTGAGCTAATGGTGGGGAATCAGTTTAGACGTATGCTGGGTAGAATATGTTGGGTATCAAAATGGGTTTTAATGCAGTACAAGAATGTCATGAATCAGGTTGTTCAAGATTTGCGGTTCAGAAATCAGGTGTGTTCAGAATTATGGTAATCAGAATGGGCATTTCGAGGATTGCTAATCAGAATCCGAATGGGAATGGAAATGTTGTAGCAGCATGGGCTAAGGGTAATGTGAATGGGAACAATGTTAATAAGATAATGTGTTACAACTGTCATAGAGTAGGTCATTATGTTAGGAATTGCATAGTCAGGCCAAGGAGAAGGAATGCTGCTTATCTTCTCAGTTGTTGATTGCTCAAAAGGATGAAGCATGGATCTAACTCCAAGTTGAAGAGTTTGATTTGATGGCTGTTGTAGGAGATCTTGATAAGATTAAGGAAGTCAATGCAAACTGCATTTTGATGGCTAATTTGCAGCAAGCATCGACATCGGGTACTCAGACTGACAAAGCTCTCGTCTATGACTTTAACGGATCTGCTGAGGTACATGAATATGACAATTGCTATAATAATGAGATATTTAATATGTTTACTCAAGAGGAGCAGTATACTAAACTACTCGAACCTATTCCAGAACCACATCAAGTTTAACAGAATGACAATATTGTTATCTCTGCAGTTTCTAGTGTGGAACAAACTAAGGAAATAGTAAAATAACATCCTGCTACTGTTGAGGAAACACGTGCTTATTTTGAATCATTATATAATAATTTGGAAATTGAAGTTGAGAAAGTCAACTCGGTCAATCGCAAAATGAAAGAAACAAATGCTGATTTGACCATTGAGCTTGCTATATATAAAAATCAAGAAAAGTGTTTTGAAATTAGTCAAGAAAAATATGACAAACTTGAAAGGTGTTATCAAAAGTCTGTTTATCAAGAGAAATGTCATACTAAAAAGATAAATGCACTTCACTTAAGTTTCGGTAAACAAATAACGACTTCTAAGTAAATGTCAGCTTAGGACTCAGTATGATAAGGATCTAGTCTAGTAGTCTGGTGGTCCACCCTTGTGGTTCCTGAGCTCATGGATCTTGTCCAGAAGACTCTTCATATCTGATCGGTGGCGAATCTGGATATCCTCGATGAGTATCTCTAAAGTAGAAGTCCTGACGCGAGCAAGAACAATCTCGTTGTCGTGCCCCATTTACTTTCTCTAAAATCCAGCAATCTGGGTACGGGCTTTTTGAAGTTTGGTTTCTAGTTGGTCAAAATCTCGCTGTATGATTACTCGACCATTACCAAGACCTTCTATCTTATCTTCCATGTGCTCAATGTGCTCAAGAGGGAGCTCATCTAAGTGATTCAAAATAGTATCGATCTGTTCCTCATGGCGCTCCAGATGCATCTTATGAGAACTTTCTCCAATCTCAAATACACGAGGTGGGGCAGAAAAATCAGTAGAGGAGGGTGATAGGAAACGGGCTCGTTTCTGAGGTGGCAAAATCTCCTCGAGAAGAAAGAAATCTCGAGGATCAAATAGTGGTGATGGCACTAGAGATGGAGGCAAAACAGTTGGTGGAGTAATAGGAGCTCGTGGTGATGGAATAGGTGATTCATTACTAGTAGCATTATATGCTTGCATAACCTTCATATACGGATCATCGTGGAAAGGTGAGATGGTTAGCGAGGCTAAAAGATCCTTAGATAAATCCTCTGAAGGATCAGAAAAGGTGTTTCCCAGTGAAGCTGGGAAATAGTCTGGTGAAGCCGGGGTATAGTCAGGAGTATTCTTAGAGGAAAAAGCATCCTCAACATTAGAATTAGATAGGACGATAGTAGGGTGGGTGGATGTAGACATAATTCTGTAACAACCCAGTGTAAAATAACATAAGTTATTTATATATAATTAATAGTTATGTATCTTTACATACTATTCAGGAAATGTAGTGGCACAGAGGACTTTCTTGGATGAAAAATGGTTATAGTTTAGGTTTTAACCTTGTTCTCTACAACCGAGGCTCTTGATACCAATCTGTAATTTGACATATAGCAGCGGAAGCTAAATTGGGGTATTACTTCATGAATCAACAATCATAATCATAGAAAACGACTCAAAAGAGATGTTTTGGAAAATTTAGTTATCATTCAATATTATTTCAAAGTTTTACAAAAGGAGGTCCCAACATACATATGAAAACATAGAGTTTGAATGATAACAAGTTTGGACGTCCTCAAGTCCAATGCCACTCCGTGCCATAGGTTGCTCAATTACCTGAGATAAACATGCTAAAAAGGTCAACACAAAGGTTGAGTGAAATTCACAGGTTTGAAATGTAATAGTTGAATACAAGTCACCATAAGTGGTAATAATTGTACAATTACAATTATCATGAAAAATAATATTAGTGCCCTAAGCTCATGACACCAATATGTTAACATGGAAATCACCTCAGTGACATTATTGAGGAACAAATGTCCTCTTGGAAAGGTAACTTGCCAAAGTTACCCATTATTCTCAAATATAGTGCGTTTGATTACCTCATGTACAGGTAAACACAAACGGGATTCGTCAATCCCGATAGATCTATCCACAATATTCGCGTTCACTCGCAAGTGATTAATGGTTCATGATTAAATGATATTGGCAGTGGAAGTAAACTTAGGCAATAATATATCAGGATAGCATACAGTTGGAAAATACTTGTATTCATGGTTTATAGCATGTATCTCCCTACGGGGTTTGGAAAAATATATAAAGGTGGGACTATGAACTCACCTTAATAGGGTAGTTGATTGATTTGAAATTTAATTCAAATGGAAGTAAACAGCCTCGTCACGCAACCTGGGGTAATATGTCAAGTCTTAGTTTGATTGTTTCAAAACTTTATTTCCTAAAGTTTAACTTAAATGATTTTGGTTTATTAGTTTGTGAAAGCATCGTATCACTGTTCGAGCTATCATAATCCAGAGGTCATGTAGTAAACGTTTGAGGAGCTAGGACACTTTAAATCGTAAATCCAGCAACTCGTCAAAACGTCTACCCAAATGAAAGCCCCTCACATGAAATTCCCTAGTAATGTGATACGTTATAGTTTAAATGATAGGATTTTATCTTATTAAGTTTCTTCAAAAGCTAGTGGATGATAAATTATGTTAAATATATAACATAATTGATTTATAATGTTTTGATCGATGATTGATAACGATAAATGTGCCAGTTTTAAATAAAATCGAGTCTTATAATGTTTAAATATATTTTTATAATTAATATAAAAATATTACATTTTATACCCTTGAAAATACAAAAATGACAATATATACACTTGGTATATATATTTACAAATTTAATCCTTTATATATAACGTTATATAAATTTAACCCTTAATTTTGAAAGTTGGCAAAACAGTCCCTTGGCATTTTAAGTTTAGGATAATTATATTATCAGCCCCTTTAGTTTATAAGTTTCAGAAATTTACAATATATACCCCTTTGCATGAAATGTTTTGTATTTTAAGTCCAAAATTCATAATCTTTGTATTTTTAATCTCGAAATCAATTTTGCAGCTTATAGCTTATTACTATAAGCTAAAATAAGTAAGTTTTACGAGATTGTAACTTATGCTATAAGCAAAAATATATGTAAGTTTCCGAGTTGTAGCTTAGAAAAGAGCTTAACGCTTAAAATTCCAAATGGACATGGTTTGGTTTTTAAAATCTTAACCCGATGGGTTTGAGCTTTTAGGATTTGTTTTAAGTTTTTAAAAATGATTGAATAGCTTAATAGATAAGCTTATGGCTTTTTGTTATAGGTTTTTTGTAATAGCTTTCTAAGGTTTTGAGGTGTGTTTGGTTTAGGAAAACCAAATGAGTAAGCTTTAGGGTTTAAGGGCTTAACTCATGTGATCATAAAAGATGTAAGAAACTTATCAGGATGGGAATAAGCTCATACTAGCTTAAAGGGTTTTAGGGTTTTAAAGGCACGGTTTGGTTTAGGAAAACCAAACAAATGGTTTAGTTTATTCAAATAGTTAAATCATACTTATATATGCTCTACAACATAATAAGAACTTATAAAACAAGTTTAGAGACTTACAAGTACACGAATGGGTGAAATGGGTCAAAAATGGGTAAGTATGATCCGAAAACTTTTGGAGATGAATCAAGAGCCTCTTTCTTTCTTAAACTTAGCTTCTTCTTGGCTTAGACTTCCTTTCTATTCTTTCTTAGCTCGGCTAGAACACCTATTGAGAGAGTTTTGAGTTTGGTTTTAAGTTATGAAGGTGTGTATGTGGTTCAGCTATATATAGGGACGAATGGAGTAGAGACCAAGGGTTTTGAGTGGAGTGGTGGCCAAGTTGGGTGACGTGGTGGCCAAGGGTTACTAGGTATGACTAAGGAGATCTAAGAATAGATTAGAAAGGTGTTAAGAGGTGGTGAGGGGTTCAGTTATCAAAGAGAGGTGATAAGGAGGTTTACTTGGGGCTTAAGGGTGTGACAAGGTGCTTGTGTGCTAGCTAGGTGGTGACAAGGAGGTAATGGTGGTGCTTAGCAAGGTGGTAGGCATGGTGGTGAATCATGGACAAGGGTGGTTGCTTGGTTGTGGCTTGGTTCGAACTTGTTTAGGGGTAACGGGTCATTTAGGGTTTTTGAGTTTGGTTTTTAGTTTAAGTTGAGCTAGGGTTAGGATTAGAGAGGGAAAAGTGTTTAAAAATGATGCATTGGAGTGCTTGTACTTAGTGCTAAAGAGGTGGTACGAAATCCTTAAGAAAATGGAGGAAAATGAGCTAGTTTGAATTCGTGCTTTGTCAACTTATACTTTGGGCTTAAAAGGGTTGTACATTGGTTTTGGTGGGAAAGGATATTCAAAAGTTATTCATTGTACACATGTACACAT
>BQNB010080541.1:0-25218 GCA_026074375.1 Tanacetum coccineum
TGATTAAGATATGATCATATGATGATTTGAGATGTTGAAAGGTAAGCTAATGGTTGTATAAACCAATGTTATAGTGTGTTAATGATGAGAATAAGTATTTATGAATTGTGTTATGGTTTAAGAAGCAAGGATGATGATAAGCTTATCTTGGAGCTAAGGTAAGTAAAATGATTATAACATGTTGTTATATTGAATTTTGATATATATGTGTTATGTGTATGATTGAACTATGGTAAAGGATGTTTGGGTTTATGGTGTTGAATTAAAGAAGAATGAGGAGCTAGTTGGCCTAACTAGCCAAGTATGTGTTAGACTAGCGTGGAACTAGTTAAGGTATGTGATGACTAGATGAGTTGTTATAAAGATGATTTAAGTAATGATATTTATGTTATAATGTGAATGTTAATGGTATAAGTGCTTTATGCAAGCGATGATATGATTTAGTCCTTTGGACTACAAATAGAATGAATGTAATGCTTATATAGATGAATGAAGTATAATGTCATGTTATTACTCGTTTTACTTACTAAGCGAAAGCTTACGTGTTTAAGTTGCAATGTTTTGTAGGTCTAATGTGAAGAAGGTAAGGCCTTGGAATAAGGCACATGGCTTATGAGAGTATAGGTTGGATTATGCATATGAAGTAAGTGTTAGTAGCCGAGCTCGAATCGATGTTGAACCCCCAAATAAAGTAAAATGGTTTGTAAATGTTCTTGTCAAGTGTTAAGGTATTTTGTATGGTCTTGTTATATAAATTGATACAAATGGGTCAAAAGAGGAATGTAGAACGGGTCAAAACGGGGCATTTGGCAAACCCCGTAAAGTATATGTTTTGGCTCGTTTAGACCATGAATGTTAATGGAAATGATGAAATATATTAGTTTAATGAATTCCAGAAGTTTTCATCTAATGTCATGTTATCAAGGTCGTTTTCCGGAAAAATGAGTCGAAGTGCACCAAAGGAGTGTGCAGAAAACGGGTCATGTTGTTTTGGTTGTAAAAACTAAACCGTAAAGAGTTAGAAGGCGTGTCACCCGCCGTTTCGAAGACAATTGAGTCTAGTTTCAGTTAGTAATACTTCCAAGGGGTGAATAATAATCTATTTTGGTCAGTTTGTAAAAGAGTGACAGCATGTCTGTTTTGGTATGTCGTTTTCACGAAAAGTTTTTAAATTTTGGTCAAATTTAGAGTCGGAAAAGAGGCGTTTCACATTTTGTAATGTGAGATACCCCTAGTACACCCCTATGAGCTTATCCTTTTCGCGGTTCTCATAATTTTTTGGTAGATTCAGGATTATTAATGAAGAGCATTGTTTACACCCCACCAAAATGTTACACCCAAATCGCCTTAGCCTTCCTTGTATGTGTTAGTCGATACCTTATTTAAGCCTTTGGGCTCGTGTTAGTTACTAGTTACATATGTGATAGGCCTGGCCCATTTTCTAGAATATTCTGAATGTAACTATATATACATGTTTGGAATTAATAATAAAGTCAAGCAATTCAGTAATCTAATATGGTAATCAGAGCCATCTAATTTTTCTACTAAAATTTCTCTAATTCTCATTCCAAATCTCCTCCAATACACGCCTGTGCTCTCTAATCTCTCAAAACCCTACTTTTTCTTTTCTTCAACTAGATACCGCAGTTATTATATAGACTTATGATTTAGTTTTATAACTTGCTAATTGATTGGTCAATTCTTTTTCAATCTTTACAAGTACGCAGCCATCTTTGACTTACTACATTTGGTTTTGTGCTAATTATTCAATTGACTGGTTAAAAAAAAGGGTATGTTCTATTTATTGCTGGTATTCTTTTGATTTAATTTCTATGGAAGTACAGTCGTTGGTATATTGATAATATGGTGAACAAAAATAATATAAGTTATACCATCGGTATGGCACGATTGATACGAACAGGCAACATAAAAACACAACGGAATAATCGGATCTTACCTAATGCTTTCTCTACCATGAGATTAGAAGATCCATCATGGAATATGGATACGGGTGCGTCTTCTCATCTAAATTCTCATTCAAGTAATTTAATTACTGTTTATAATAATTGTTTATATCCATCTGTTCGTGTGGGGGACGGAAAAACTATTCCCGTCACCAACACTGGCCATAACATCCTACCCACTCTTAGTCGTCCTTTGTATCTTCATAATGTTCTTGTCACTCTGAACATAATTAAAAATCTTATTTATGTACGTTAATTTACTAGGGATAATAAATGTAGTATTGAGTTTGATGAATTTGGTTTCTCTGTAAAGGATTTCTTGACTCGTCATATCCCCCTCAGATGTGACAGTTCAGGAGACCTCTACCCGGTTACCAAACCATCTCCTACATCGAGTGCTTTGCTTTCTGTCAGTCATGCTATGTAGAACCAACGTCTCGGACACCCCGGTGCGGAAGTGCTACGATAACTTATTTCTTATAATTATATTTCTTGTAATAAAGAGAAGTCTTCACCTATTTGTCATGCTTGCCAACTTGGAAAACATGTGAAGCTTCCGTTTGTTAGTTCATATACTCGTGTTTCTTCTTGTTTTGATATTATCCATTATGATATTTGGACTTCTCCTATTGTTAGTGTTGGTGGTTTTAATATTATGTGTTGTTTCTTGATCACTTTTCTCATTACTTGTGGATCTACCCATTACGTCATAAATCTGAAGTCTTTCAAAAGTTTATACATTTTTGATCTTATGTCAAAAACCAATTTAAGTGTGACATTAAATCCTTTCAGTGTGACCATGGTGGTGAGTTTGATAACACCAACCTTCTTCATCTTTTTGAGAAAAATGGAATTCAATTTCGTTTTTCTTGTCCCCGAACCTCTCAACAAAACAGGAAATCAGAGCGTATGATTAAAACTATTAACAATGTCATACGTACCTTAATTTTCCAAGCCCACCTTCTGCCTACATTTTGGGTCGAGGCACTTCATATGGCCGTCTACCTTATTAACCTACTTCCCTCAACCGCAATTAACAATGACATACCATGCACAAAATTATTTCACAAGGAACCCGATTATTCTTGTCTTCGCACATTTGGATGTTTATGCTACCCACATCTTGATTCACCTCATAAATTAGCCCCTCGAGCCACACCATGCATTTTTTTAGGATATCCCGCCTACCATCGCGGATACCGATGCCTTGACCTTTCCACAAACAAAATCATAGTGTCTCGGCATGTCACGTTTGACGAAAACCAGTTTGCTTACGCCTCTAATTCTAATCTCACCTCCACCCCCATCTTATGAGTTTCTTAATCCATCTCCTCTTGCCCATACTTTAATTTATAACACATCTCTCACAAATTCAACCCAATCAGCCCATCCTACTACACAATCTCCTGTAGCCCAAATAAATCATAACCATGACCAACAACCGAGTCCCAACACCCATAGCCCACCTTCAATACCTACGTCCCAACATCCACAACCGATTACAACATCCCATAATCCAACACCTACCATCCCATCTACCGTGGCTCATTCCCCCACATTTACCGGCCCTACTACATTAACTCAAACTCATCTGATGGTCACACATGTTAAAGTTGGTACTGTTAAACCTAATCCTTCTTATAATTTACATACATCTCACATATCTCCTCTTCCTAAGTCTCCTTCTATTTATTTGTATGATCCTAATTGGCATGTTGCTATGTATGATGAATATAATGCTTTAGTTAAAAACAGTACTTGGATTCTTGTTCCAAAACCACCTAATGCTAATGTGGTATGGTCTATGCGGTTGTTTAGACATAAGTATCATGCAGATGGATCTTTGAGCAGGTACAAGGCTCGACTTGTTGCCAATGGGCGCACTCAACAGGTTGGTATTGATTGTGATGACACTTTTAGTCTGGTTGTTAAACCGGCTAGCATACGGACTGTTCTCAGCCTTGCTCTATCTCGTAAATGGCTTGTTCACCAGCTTGATGTTAAGAATGCCTTTCTTAATGGTGATATTTCAGAGACAGTTTATATATACCAGCCCTCGGGTTTTGTGGATTCTCATTTTCTGCATCATGTTTGTCAGTTACAGCGTTCCTTATATGGTTTGAAGCAGGCACCTCGTGCTTGGTTTCAATGATTTGCTAGTTATGCTCTACGCGTTGGTTTCTCTTCTAGTAGATGTGATTCTTCTTTGTTTATTTATCGCCATGGTACTGAAGTTGCAAACTTATTGATTTATGTTGATGATATTGTATTGACGGCATCTTCTACGGATTTACTTCAACGTATTACCTCCTCTCTTCATAAGGAGTTTGATATGACCGATTTGGGGGCGCTTAACTACTTCTTGGGGATTTCTGTTACGCGTGACTCTACATGCATGTTTCCGTCTCAAAAGAAATATGCTTTTGAGCTATTGGACAGGGCTCATATGGCTAACTATAATCCAACTCGGATGCCCGTTGACACGGAATCCAAACTTAGTTCTGACGGGGATCCTATTTCTGATCCTACTCTCTATCGCAGTCTTGCAGGTGGTTTGCAGTACCTTACATTTACTCGTCCAGATATCTCTTATGCGGTGCAACAAGTTTGCCTTCATATGCATGATCCTCCAGAGCCTCATTTGGCAGCTCTTAATAGAGTTCTTTGATATGTTCGTGGCACATTGGACTTTGGGCTCCAACTTTATGCATCCATTACAGGTTCTCTTGTTGCATATACCGATGCTGATTGGGCTGGTTGCCCTACTACCAGGCAGTCTACATCTGGTTATTGTGTTTTTTTGGGAGATAATCTACTCTCATGGTCAGCCAAACGGTAACATACTCTCTCTAGATCGAGTGCTGAAGCTGAGTACAGAGGTGTTGCTAATGTTGTTGCCGAAACTGTCTGGCTTCGTAATCTTCTCAGAGAGCTTCATATACCATTATTCTCTACCACCCTTGTCTATTGTGACAATGTTAGCGCTATATATATGACTGCTAATCATGTTCAGCATCAGCGGACCAAACATATTGAGATTGATATACACTTTGTTCATGATATGGTTGCTCGAGGTCAGGTTCGTGTTCTTCATGTACCATCTCGTTACCAGTATGCTGACATTTTCACTAAAGGACTACCGTATGTGCTTTTTGAAGAATTTTGTACCAGTTTGAGTGTTCGGTCTCCTCCCGCTTAAACTGCGGGGGAGTGTTAGTTGATACCTTACTTAAGCCCTTGGGCTCGTGTTAGTTACTAGTTACATATGTGATAGGCCTGGACTATTTTCTAGAATATTCTGAATGTAACTATATATACATGTTTGGAATTAATAATAAAGTCAAGCAATTCATTAATCTAATAGTATGTACTCATTTTTAGTACATTATTGTTATCACATTTGTTAAACCCTAGTTAATTATTTACTTGAGTACATGATTGCTAAGTCGAGTCATTATTAGTGTATACAGTTTTGGGACAATTGGAATTCATGGTAGTATTTATTATACAGAGAAATTGGAAAGAAAAGTTAAGTCATTACCCCCATATTTGTCTAATATTCTCCATGTTATGTTGATCCTTCTCAATTCGGGTCATTAGTTAGTTATGTTTTGAGTATTAAAAACTTAAGTATATGGGTGCAATTATAAACCCCAAGTCATGTATTATTTATGTTTCAGCAGATGGCAGAGCAAAAGTGTATGAAAAAAATCGAAAAAACATAAAAAAGTAAAAAAAAATATGTTAGATACGAGCTGCTATCTTGCTATTTTTTATGTTCAAGAAAGCATCGAGAAAAGAAAAATAAAGAGTTTGATGTAGAGTTTGTACATTATTGTCCCAGTCTCGCCGAGTTTTGGCTTAGCAATGCCTTTTACATGTATCCTTATAGATGATTAACTTGCCACCACTCAAAATTCCCTAAATATCCCCAAACCATATTTCCTTTACCCTACACCCAAATATCACAACCCTTTGAAAGACCTTTTTGATAGTAATTCCTAGGTGCTTACGCTAAAGCGATGGAGGTTTTTAAACCTTTATCAAGCTTATGATAATATATATACTATGACAGGTAGTGAGTGTTATTTTCCTGTTTCCATTTATTATTATAATTCATTATACACCTGAGAGAATGAGAGAATCCAAACACTTATGTGAGGTGATAGTATATAATTTCCGTGCTTTTATTTACGAGTTCTAATAGGTTGTGCCATGAATATATTTATTGAGTAGGTTAAATGTCCCTGATATTGCTATTTATTAGGTAGAAAATCCTATTTGCTTGAGGACAAACAAATCCCAAGTGTAGGGGTATTTGATGAGGTGTCATTTTATACACTTTTTTGGGGTTATTTAACCCTTGAAATCGAGCAAATATCCTCATTTATCATGCTTAATCGTTTCTTTTTGTGATTCTAGCATTTGGGAAGCATTTGGAGGAAATACATACACTTTGGACTCAATTTGGGAAGAAACGGGACAAGATTACAACTCTACTAGAAGACACTCAAGATTTGGCATAGAGTGCGTGGAAACGGCGTCACAAATCGTTGTGACGGCGTTAGGATCATAAAGAGACGACGTCAATGATTTTGGCGACGGCGTCTGAGTAGCTGACTTAAAGAAGCCCATAGAAGATTTTGCGGGTTGACATCGCAATTAACAAGCGACGTCGTCGCTACTATTTTCTTATATATACAAACCCTAGTTTTTGTGTTTTAAGGGTGGAATACTTGGGAGACGATTTTATACTTCATAGCAGACGTTTTAAGGTTTTATAACCCTATTGTATTCATCATTACTCCATGTTTTATTGAAGTGAAGTTCTTTTATCCTTTTAATCTTTTAATATGTCTATGTATTGTTTGATTAATTCTTCTTCGCTTTCAGTTATCATGTTAGGCTAAATTTATTAGTGTTTGCTTATGATTGCATGAAACTTAGTTTGTAATTCCTTTTACTATTGCTTCTTGTTGATGGTGTCCACGTTAGGCTCTAGAAAACTAGCTTCTTTAATTGAACGCAAAGACGTCTAGGGAAACGTGATTGTGTAGAAAGGATACCTTGTAATAGTCTTTATACTACCTTGCTTTCATGGGGTTGATCACCTTTTAAGTAGTTTATTGCATATGTTATACCCTTAGGAGCCTTGTAATAGTCTTCATACTACCTTACTTGTGTGTTGTCCTATCGGTTATCACATAGCTAGCGGGTTCGTGAAATTCGCTTATGAATTAGGAAATACTTACATATTACATCGCAAGGGAGACGGGCAATAGCATTAGGAAGGGCATCTAAGGAGTAGTGCATCATTAAATGAGCACGTTTGTTTACCTATACGAGTTTCCACAAAATTAGATTAGTTTAGAAGTAGATTATTAGTTTAATTAGTTTAAAACAAACCCTCTTCAAAACCCGAGATTTTACTTGCTTTCTAAAAAACATAAAAAATTACAAAAATAGTCTTCCCTTAATCCTTAGACCTTAGTGACATTCGATTCTAGCCTACCCAAACTATTCCCCTAGAGAATGATCAATTCCCCGTGTCTTGCCTGTACTACACTACAACGATAAGGTACACTGCCTAGGGGATTGTAAAACTTTGGTTTTCAATCCACGCACATCACCCATTCACTCGTTCCCAATGACTCTCATTCGTCCATGATCTTCCAAAAAAATCTATATACGTCACCTCCAAGAGTTCTTCGCGTTCTATGAGTTTACCTTAAACTTCAAAATGTATGGTCACGACTATACATGGAGTTTGGAAAAGCTTGGGATGGTCTTAAACATATCCTCGCAAGGACGATTAATCTACTCTGATTCTGTAAACTCCATTGAATTTACCAAATACAATCGATATGATCCAATCGATTACGCATATATCAATCCATCTAAAATCCAAAACACCATCTTTATACGTCCTTACCATTGTGATAGAGCACCCTACCATTATTGGAACACCTCTCACCTGCATGAACGGCTAAATATGTGGGAACGTGTCTTGTCCTTCAATGTGTTTGTCAAAGTGGGTAGCAAAGGTAATGTCTATATCATTGTCAGATACATGTTATATTGCATTCACAGCAATATTCCTTTCAACTTTGCTTATTTCATGGCAAAAATAATGGTAGGCATAAGGACTAGTGATAGATTAATCCCTTATGCTCGATTATTGACATGACTATTCGAGGTTGCCAAGAACGAACACCCACATCAAAACCACTTAATCACATGCAAAGGCATGGACCCATTATTCTCCACCTTCAACGCCTCTACCTTAGAGCAAACCGAGATTGAGTATGCGGTGCTGGAACATGGAGCATCATCATCTCATGGACCACAATTAGATCCGGAAGAACGTATTGAAGCTCAAATTAATGAGTGGTTAGATGAAGACATATGGATTGGAGCCGAAGATGAAATTAGCTCGGATGAAGTTGTTGAAAAGGAAGCTATGGAAAGATTTAGCTTTGGAGAAAAGATGACGTACAAGTCACACTTAACAAGCAAACATCAACATAGAGAGAGTCGAATAAAGATGGAAATTTTGAAGAAATGGGCAACTGCAATGTCTTGTAAAGACATTTAAAAAAAATCGTGTCACTTTTTGTGTGGTTTAAGACTTATGGATCTCCTTAATAACTTGACTTATGTGTGCTTGTGAACTTAATTCAACCTTAAACTTGGGTTTGTAATAATTAGACCTCATTCTATGTTATGCATTGACTTATGTGTATTCAACCATATTGCTTTGCATGCCTATTTACTTGTATTGAATTAATCCATGTTTGCAAGTTTTAAAATGGTAAGCTAACATATGTTGGAATTGAGCATGTGTATATGTTTGTTTCTTGTGTCATTTTGTGTTTGCTTGTTGCTAGTTGTAGCCAAGAACATCTCAAAGGTTTTGCTCTTGACCCATGGATCCTCTCATTGGAACAAAGGGGAGCAACGATCTAGGGGGAGCACATGCAAAGATATCTACTTTCTATCTCTATAAAGATAGCGACCTTCAAATGGAAGCCCAAGATCCTGCCTTTTTGATTTGACAAAAGGGGGAGAATAAGAGCAAAGAGCAGATTGCTTATGGATCGGGGGAAGCAAGTATAGCTAGCAATTATGGAAGCAAAAAGCTACATCGTACATGGAAGTAGAAAAGCTATGCAAGTCTTATTAGGTGAAGACAATGTTCAAGATTCACCAAATTACAAGGCCAAGATCAAGACGCAAGCTACATCAACGACGGTCTTCATCTTCGCTACGTTTGCAATATTATTTGCTTTCTGAAATTTTATTTGTCATCGTCAAAAGGGGGAGATTGTTGGTGCAACATTGACTAGGATCTCCCTTATGTTTTAACGATGACAAATAAACATTCGCAAACGTAAAATAACAAATGCTAGCCAAAATCCGCAAAAACGGATTTTGTGAGTCTGGCGCGCTGAGGACGCGTCAGCGCGTGGCCAACGCGTCACTCGCGGTATCCGTTTTTACGGATTTAGTTTTGTCGGCTTTCCTCTTACCCGACACATGTGGAAACTTCAATAAAGGTATGTATATGATATTTGAGCATTTAGGAACACTCCAAATGAGGTTTAGACTTAGAGAGGAGCAAAAACGAATCCTCCCATTTTTCAACAAAATGCCAACTCAAATATTTTATCAAACGCCTCTAGCCAAGGCCGAAACCTCTTTCTAAGCCTAGGATGAACATACTTTCAACATACCATCAAACGAAAGTATTCATTTGACCTTAATCCGGAATTACGTTGTTCCTAATCACGTAACGGGTTTTACTCACTTATTGGTCAAACTAAGTCAAATGTCACTTTGCATAAACGTATCCTTTCCCGTTATGGGATATGCTTTACTTGAGGTGCAAATCACTTAGCTTGTTTGCATCAAGATGATTAGTAATCAAATCCATTGTTGATTATCATAGATTTAGTCTAAGTGAATAATTGAGTTTGTGGTATTTGGAGGTTAATCATACTTTGAGTTTTTATTACCTTCTTACTTATAAATGATTTACCAAACTCACACATGTATTCCTCACATGTTCTCCCACACATACAAGATGTTTTTACATACTCCCACATTCCTCCATACACCACTTTTACACCACTAGCCGGGTACCCGCGCAATGTGGCGGCGGGTACCCTATGACTATATTTTGCGGCGAACAAATGTTATGCGGCTAAGCGTTTTTCTAACGAAAAAATAAAGAATCTCTGCAGTATGAGGAAGCGAGGGTATATTGAGAGACTATTTTTGCTGTAACAAAAAACATTTGTGTATGGGAGATATGAAATGGTTTGTGTGGATTTATATTATGGATGTGGTTACACATTTTTAATAATCATTATTGATAGTAATGATTTTAAGCGGTTACACATTTTTAATAATTATTAGAGGCCGTTACAATGATGGTTTAAGCAGCTATACGTTTTTAATGATATTGCTTATTCTTTTTTTAAGATTTGAAAATGATAAACTTGGACAAATTCAATAATTATTTTTAGAGTTAATTTTATAATTTCATCCCTAATGTTTGTCGGGTATAACGCTGTAGAACGTAAGTAGTAGTTAAGTAAATTGAACAATTCCAAACACCCCAATAATCACAAATCAAATATTAAAATTCTAACAATTCGACAAAATAAAACCCCAAACGGGTTATCATCATCCGATCATCAATTCAAAAACACCAATCACAAACTCTCTAACATTACATGATGAAAAAAACTAACAAAAAAATCTCAGCCACTCATCAAAAGTTAATAGATTCTGGATCACGGTAATTGCCAAATATCTCACTAAATAGATCTGATGGCGAGACCGACACCATTCTTTGACATCTCATGTCCCATTTTTTCCATATCCATACACAAACACAAAACTTCAAGAATTCCAAATTCTTAATATCACTTCAGAAAAATAAGAATAAACCTACAAATATTCCAATTTCTTTACAAAAAAAATCCATCAACCCAAAACCCAGTTTACAAGAACCAACATAATTAAATAAATTCAATGTTACAAATCAAATCCAAAAAACCCCATCTGCTTTCTTTTCATCACAAAAAGTAAGACCCAAAATTATAATAGAACTTCCTAATAAAATCAACAACAAATATATTTATAATCTTCTAAATCTTGGGAGAAAACCCATTTCATCATCTTCCCCATAAAAGCTATAACTCATTATCCATTCAAGATAATATGGTTATAGATCTGGTTGTTTGTGGCGTCAGTGGCTTGGGTAGCTGGTGGTGGTGGCATCGGTTGTAGGTGGCGACCTGCTTTGGTGGTGACGATGTGGGTGGCTGAAGGTGATGGTAGGATGGTGATGGTTGGCGGCGGGGGTGATTTCAGACATGGCTGGATGGCGGTGGGGGTGGTTTGAGATGGCAGTGATGGTTGTTGGATGGTGATGTTTGTAGCAGTTGTTGAAGAGTTGTAAGTGTGTCTGTGTGTTTATGAAATTGAAGTAATAAAGAGGCAGGGTAAAATAGATTAGGCATAACTTGTTTATAAAGAGGGTTTTTTTTATATGCGAAAAGACAAAATTACCCCTCCATGTGCACGCCACATGACCAACTTAACGGTCAAACTAACAGAAAAATTGGTCAAGGGACCAAACCCGATACGGGTCAAAACCACAAGGAGAGGATCCATTAAAAAAGTTTCGGAGGGACTAAATCCGTTATACCCGACAAACATTAGGGACGAATTATGAAATTAACTCTTATTTTTAACAGTGAACAATCACTACATAATAAAAAGAAAAAAAATTACTGTAGAACATAAGTAGTAGTTAAGTAAATTGAACAATTCCAAACACCCCAATAATCACAAATCAAATATTAAAATTCTAACAATTCGACAAAATAAAACCCCAAACGGGTTATCATCATCATCATCGATCATCAATTCAAAACTACAATCACCAAATCACTAACATAACATGATAAAAAAACTAACTAAAAATCGCAGCCACTTCATCAAAAGTTAATAGATTCAGAATCACAAATGCTTTGTAGATCAATCATTAATTCATAAGACTCTATCCTTAAAAAAATCCAAATCCATCAAACCTTAGCATTTGACATCAACGATGTAAGCCCTTAACATTTCTTGAAATCATCCTTGCAATAATTTACCATGATGTCATCAAACATTTGAACAAAATCATCCAAATCAAACATCTTAAACCCTCTTTATTCATCTCCAAAACTTTTATCACTTTTTTTTAAAATGACATCACCGGAATAAGAAGACCTCCATTTCTTTGGTACCCATATTCCTCTTCTGCTTTGGTACTCGTATTCCTCCAAAGCCATGATCATTATCTTGACAGACGACAGAGACAATGGCGGCGGTAGCGGCAGACATCACATGATGTTGGCAAAGGTGACGGCAGAACTAAACGGTAGTGACGGCAAAATCTGATATGTGAGACGGTGGAATTTGGTGGTTTGAAGAAAGAAAGGGAAAGGTGTTTGTGTTTTTAAGAGAGATAAAATAGTGAGATGAAAATGGTGTAATGAATTTTGTTAGTGTGTTAGGTTTTTATACTCGTATTTGAGTTTGTGGTTTATATTTAAATGATGTTTAATGGACTGTTACAAATGGACCACATGAATGCAACAATTACAATTTGACTGAATTAATAACAATATCAATGTTAGCAGTTACAAGTTGACTGAATTAAAAAACGTATATAGGCCGTTACAGCTTTACCATTTAATTGGTTGTTACATGTTTTGGGTGTTACAAGTTTTGGCTATTAAAGGCTTTTAAATGTGTATGATGTACATTTTCTAATGGTTTATTCCTAATAAAGTAATCCTTTTTACTTAATTTTTTAAGACTTCTAAAAATAGATGGGCTAAATGCTTTATAAAGTAGTATAGATTGTACCTATTACGTGTGACATGTTTTTATAGTGGCATTTTGTTAAGGATATGGTAAGATTTTGCATTATTAAGGCATGATTATAGCAATATTGGAGAGCTGTTACTTTTTCCAGTTGTTGCAAGTCTTAAGGTTGGAGGAATGTTACTTTGGTTTTATAGATCAAAAAGGAGAAGATGAAAAAGTGAAGAAAAACTCACCAAAGAACATCGAGCCATGGAAAAAAAAGAGATACAGTCACGTGCATCATGTTGATAAGGTAGCAGCGGTTGGCAGCAGATGGTGATCAAGCTAAAGTAGGGGAGAGCAGGTGGCAACCGGTCATTCCGGCGAAAGATCGGCAGAGACGGCGACGAAAGCCGGCGGCAAACAACGGCTGGTGGCGTCTGGCGGCAAACAGCGGCTGGTGGCGTCCGGCGTGGTGGTGACGTCCGGCGTGGTAGTGACGTCCGATGGTAGGGCCGGCGTGATGATGTGGGTGTGGTGGATGATAGTTTTTATGAGATGAGAGAATAGTGGGTATTTTTTGTGTGTCTTTCTTTGTGTGGCGTGTGAAATGGATTGTAGTTATATTTATAGTGATGAAATGTAACAACAATTTTAATGGTTTTTAAAGAGGGTGTTATATTGTTTGGCAGAATTTTATTATTTGCATACATTAAAAAAAATTGTAATTATGTTTGTAAATTGGATGTAACACGTTTTTTTATTGGCTTTTTAAGAGAATGTTAAATTGTTTGGCAGGAATTTATTGGATTGCATAAAAAGGATTGTAACAAGTGCATAAGGATTTCCACTACTTTAGACTTCTTTTTATAGTTATCTTTTTTACTTAAAAATTTTTAAGTATTTTATTTTAGAAATTGGCTAAATGCTTTATAAAGTAGTAGAGATAAAAGAGCTATATATAAATGGTGTTTATATTTAAACACACAATATGTGGGCTCGGGCTGTTACCATTCTTAATCATAATTGGTCTGTTACATATTTTATTTTAAATGGGCTTTTTATTAACAGATGCAAGTTAAAACGAATTACAGGTTAATTGCATGCAAAGTTACAAACGCATAAATAAAATATTGTGTTCAATATTATACACCCAGCCTTTTGGACATGACTTTTAAAACATGTAGCATTAAACTTTCCTAATACATAATGTTTTTTACTTAATTCTATTTTTAGAAAATGGGCTAAATCTCTACTACTTTATAAAGCATTTAGCCAATTTCTAAAATTAGAAGTACTTAAAATTTTAAGTAAAAAAAATTACTATAAAAAGAAGTCTTAAGTAGTGCAAATCCTTATGCATGTTGTACAATCTTTTTATGCAACCAATAAAATTCTGCCAAACAATTTTTACACCTCTTTAAAAGCCATTAAAAACGCATGTTACTAATTCCAGTTACAAAACTTATTGTACAATCTTTTTATGCAAGCATTAAAAATTCTGCCATCAATTTAACACCTCTTTGAAAACCATTAAAAAGCGGACGTTGTTACATTTTATGACTATAAATTTATACTCATATCCATTTCTACACACCACACAAACACAAACACAAACAAAAAAATACCCATTATTCTCCCTCATCTTATAAAATCTATTCATCTACCTCCCCCACATCATCCGCGGCTACCACCGGACGTCACTACCAAGCGGACGCACCAAAAGTTGTTTGACGCGGCTTCCGCGTCGTCTCTACCGATTCTTCTCGCGGAAGAAATGCCCGGTGCACCTGCCCTCCCTTACCTTTAGCTTGATACCATTTCCTGTTACCGCTGCTACCTTATCAACATGATGCACGCGACTGTATCTCTTTCTCTCTTTCTTTTTCGATGGCTCGATGTTCTTTGGGAGTTTTCTCCATTTTCATCTTCTCTTTTTGGATCTATAAAAACAAAAGTAACATTCTCCAACACTTAAGATTGTTAACAAACTGAAAAAAAGTAACAACTCTCCAATATTGCTATAATCTTGCATTAATAATGCAAAATCTTACCATATCCTTAATAAAATGCCACTATAAAAACATGTCACAAGTAATAGGTACAATCTATATCTATACTACTTTATAAAACAAGCCTTTAAATTCATTTCAAAGCCAAAACTTGTAACACCCCAAAACATATAACAACCAATTAAATGGTAAAGCTTTCTTTGTAACGTCCCATATATATTTTTTAATACAGTCAACTTGTAACTGCTAACATTGATATTGTCATCAATTTCAGTCAAAATTATATCTACTGCCACTCATGTGGTCCATTTAACATCATTTATGTGTAAAACACAAACTCTAATACGAGTATAAAAAACTAACACCACTAACAAAATTCTTTATCACCATTTTTATCTCTCTATTTTATCTCTCTTAAAAACCAAACACCTTTTTTTTTAATTCATTTGGCCATCTATTTTAAATGTCTTAAAAAATTAGATGTATTAAACTCGAGGTTAATACTCATAAAAATGTTGGATAGGGAAAGCTAATCACCAGTAAGTATATATTTTAATCTAACATCTACAAGTGGATTCACTTTAATAACTATTACGGTTTGTAAAATAAGTCAAAATTTTGTGTTTTGGGAGGAAATTTGAGGACTGCTGCAGACCAGCGGTATAAATGGGTTAATTGCATCAAACTTTTGGTCTAAGAAGGTCTGGATTATTTGATGGGATTGTAGAAATAAATTCCAATGGTACATGTGTCGAGTTGGTAGGCCCATATCTCCTCCGGATGTGTGAGATTGACCGATTTATTGATAAACTAGTCAGTTCTGAAACTATGTTTGAAAATGGGATTTTATCTCCATCATTTTTTATAGTAAAGTTGAGGTTTTAAAACATGGTTAAACACTAGACATCATAAGCTTTCATATCTATTTGGATTCAACTTGATTGTTATTATAGAATAGGATTTATGGCGAAAACCGTAAGCGTTAGAAATTCAGCAAACTTTCTGTTTTGAGTTATGATAAGTAAAAAAAACTTCACTTCCGTGGATTGAAGTAATTGGTTTGATTAAAAGGCCTAATGTTATGGAAACTAGACTTAAGGTATGCTTTTCCAGGGGAAAAGCCCCATTCTTGTATCTTTTATAGGTTAAGTGATACGGGTCTTGCTAAAGTTTGACAAAATTCGCAAATAGTTTACGGACTTTTTTAAGAAATTAAAGTAGCGGCCTATATAGTAATAGATAAGAATCAATAAAGCGAGCTTAGTAGACACTTAAATGCAGTATTAATTGCAGGTTGTATACTATTTAGGTATAAAAAATACTTTGTAAGTTATAATGGCAATGCAATGCATATCTCGGAAACATATCTCTGTGATCATTCGGGATTTTATTTTTACGTATCGATATTCCTTATTCCTTCTATGCGCGTCCTTACCTCTTTTAGGTTGTGCTTAGACGCTTTCTCGGCTCGTCCAAAGATCCATTCACTTCTGGTCTTCATACTCCTCGGTGAGTTCATAGCCCCATCTTTTCTCCTTTAATGATTTTCATAACTATTTTCGGGATGAGAATACATGCTCGTTTCACTAGTAAACTTATTGCTTTTTACCACATAAGCGTTACATGACTTGTTTTTACTAAAGCTTTTACTTGCTTACTACATGATTTCTAATACCGTGCGATACATGGTTGTTTACATATGAATTTATTAAAGCTTGATTTGCTTACTACACGATTTGAAATCATTGAATATCTATTTACAAAACCAAGAGTTTTGAACATATTACTTGTTTTAAATTGGACACAAATGCTTGAAGGGTATGCTTGACCCGATTATGAGTTTTTCTGCATGAGTACCTATTGGAAAAAGGCCCCGAATTTCATGCACTGTTAATTACCTATGATGGGTAAGCGTTAGTACATTAAGTAGATCTATTTGGCCGTGACTGCCCTGTCTGGGGTTGTGACATCCATGGCGCGATCACCCCTAAAGAACATTTTGTATTGAGAATTTCTTAAGGTATATTGTAATATTACCTAGTTGAGGGGCAAATGATATGTATATTTTATATGCTCGGTTAACGTTTCAGTGGCATGAGCTTAATGCGATAATATAATAATTCATTTACTTGACATTGCATTCGTTGCATTGTCGCTGGCTGATCTTAAACCTTGTGGTCCACTGTTAAACATTACTTGATTTATTGAATCACTACTTGGATTTTAGAAATAATACTTTGAAACGTTGTAACGCTACTTTTCTTACTGAAATATTACTTGAACTATTTCAATACTGCTTTTACTTAAACCTATGAATTCACCAACATTATTGTTGACGTTTTTGCATGTATTTTCTCAGGTTATTATCTTGCTAGCTGAGCATTGGGAGCATTCGAGACGCGTGGATATCAACAAAACTCAAGGACTCGGTTTTCTTCACATCCGATAACCATTTACACAAAATGATTCACGTTATTTATCTTGCAATCTTGTTAACTTATAAATTATTGGGACCTGATTTTACTCTGAAATTTTAATCGAATGTGACATTTTATTATGTTCTTTTCAGGTCGTTTCTATAACTTGTTACTTTGTACTATGATAGTAAGCACCCAAAGTGGTACTTCCGCTGCGTTGGTGATTTTATGGGGGTGTTACCGGAACTGAAGACGACCACGGACAGGACCATTCATTTCGGTTCGGTCCTCGGTCCGGCATTTTGGACCAACTCGGTCCTCGGTCCGGTCCGGACCTTGGACCGTGCTTACCCCTAATTTATACTTAAATGATGTTTAATGGACCGTTACAAATAGACCACATGAATGCAGCCGTTACAATTTGAATGAATTGATGACAATTCAATGTTAGCAGTTACAATTTGATTGTTTTAAAAAAACGTATATGGGCCGTTACAACTTTACTATTTAATTGGTTGTTTACATGTTTTGGGGGTGTTACATGTTTTGGCTATTAATGATTTAAAAGGCTTTTAAATGTGTATGATGAATATTTTCTAATGATTTTACATCTTTCCTAATAAAGTAATATTTTTTACTTAATTTTTTAAGATTTCTAAAAATAGATGGCCTAAATGCTTTATAAAGAAAAAGAAAGGTGTTTGTGTTTTTAAGAGAGATAAAATAGAGAGATGAAAATGATGTAATGAATTTTGTTAGTGTGTTAGGTTTTTGTTCTCGTATTTGAGTTTGTGGTTTATACTTAAATGTTGGTTAATGGAACGTTACAAATGGACCACTTTGAATGCAGTAGTTAATTTGTCCATGGAATTGGATGACAATATCAATGTTAGCATGTTACAAGGTGACTTTATTAAAAAAACGTGTTGGGACATTACCGATTTCAATTTAATTGGTTTTTACAATGTTTGGGGGTGTTACATGTTTTTGCTTTTAAAGGAAGTTTAAAGGCTTTTAAAATGTGTTATGATGTACATTTTTCTAATGGGTTTACATTCTTTACCAATAAAGTAATCTTTTATATTAATGTTTTATGACTTTCTAAAAATAGACTGGGCTAAATGGCTTTATAAAGTAGTTTAGATATAATTTGTACCTATTACGTGTGACTGTTTTTATAGTGGCATTTTGTTAGGATATGGTAATGATTTTTCATTATTACATGGATTATTTAGCTATCTTGGAGAGTTGTTACTTTTTTTTCAGCGCTTACAAGTCTTATAAGGTTCGAGGGATGTAGTTTGGTTTTATAGATCAAAAGGAAATGATGAAAAAAGTCGAGAAAAAACTTTTTCAATCAAAGAACATCAAGCGATAGAAAAAGAAAGAGAGAAAAGATACAGTCAGTTATCAGTGTTGCAAAACAAGGTCTACAAGGCCGATTAATCTCTGATTAGACGCTACAAGGCCACCAACCTTGCCGATTAATGTAACATGATCAAACAAATAGGTCAACCATGGTCTACGGCGATCAACGGTGGTCAAACTTGCCGGAAACCTTCTAATCTTGCCGGAAGTACCTAAAACTCACTCTAAACTTGTTTTGATCACTTTTAGTATCTGTTTTAATCTATTATAAGTTTCTTTTAGAAAAAGTCTTGCCAATAATATTAAAAACTCACCAAAAATACACAAAACTTACTGGAAATACCCAAATTTTGCGAGAAATGCCAATCTGATTAATTGTCGATTAATCCCGCCTTGACCGATTACAAGCTACAAGGTGGTCGACCGCCCGGCTAACGATTCACGATTTTTGCAACCTTGATGTTTTGTAACTTGGAATGTAACAGCCTTTTTAATGGCTTTTAAAGAGGGTGTTAAATTGTTTGGCAGAATTTTATTGTTGCATAAAAAGATTGTACAACGTGCATAATGATTTGCACTACTTAAGACTTCTTTTTATAGTAATCTTTTTTACTTAAAATTTTAAGTACTAATTTTAGAAATTGGCTAAATGCTTTATAAAGTAGTAGAGATACTTCTTACAACACATCCTTCTAATAATTTGTTAATCACTTCTTACCCAACAAATGATTAAACACTCTTTCTAAACAATCCTACAACACATCCTTCCTAATCATTTGTCAAACCTTTCTTACCCAACAAATGATTATATCTTCCATACACTCTAGACATTCCGTTCCTAAATCATTCCATAATCGCAGATGTCCACTCTTTTCTCTCTTATTGGCAATGTGATTATAAACCCAAATCAATCCTTTGATTTCACTCTAATAATCATCATCATCTTCATACTTCTTTCTTTCTAAGCCTTCACAAGATTAAATCTTCCTCACTTAAACATTCCTCATCTTATCCTCACATGGGACAACTCACATTCTCTTACCCTATTGTACCTTGTGTACTTCTTGTCCCCCAACATTCTAACATAATCTCCTCCACATCACATCAAAACATTCTCCACCACATATCTCATATTCATCATCTTCCTCACACAAACCATTTTGAATTTTACACACACATACACACACACACACATACTTTCATCATAACCCTTGATCAAGCTACTTCACTAATCTAAATTACCTCATCACTTACTCTCCCTCTTAAAGTGAAATTCAAATTACACACACACACTTTTCTATCTCAACCCTTGATCATGCCACTTCACCTATCTAACTTACCTCTTCACCATCTCATCTTTACCATTCATTTTGAATATGATCAAGAGGCTCATTTCCATCCCATCAACATCACATCATGCCAACTCACATACAACTCATCCTTATCCCTTCCTTTATTACACACATGCGAGAATTTTATTTGAAATTTAAATTTCAAATCTTCTCCCATAACATCCACACTTCCTTTCCAAGTTTAGCATATTCTTGAAATATTCCTTTATACCCTAACCAACTTCTCAAAACCTTTGTTAGCTTCTAACTAGACTAGTTACTTTGCAGGAATACCATAAATACCCTTATCCGATAGTTCTTTTCTCTCTTTTCGATATCGGACAAACAAAAACCTTTTAAACACTTCACAAACGCTTTTATCAAATGGTTATTTGAGTTGGTTAACCTTGAGTGTAAGAATGATTAAAAGGTCATAGCGTGAAGTACAATTAGGGGTTTAACAACAACGGGTAGTTATAAAGCAAAGAACCCAAAAAATGGTTTTGGGAGTCTGGCGCACTAGCCGCATGTCAACGCGCCACTAGCGGATTCTATTTTCCCATTTGGGTTCTTGGCCTATAAATATCCCTCTTAGCCTTTGTATTCCTCACCTCTTGTAAACATTATTTCATCTATTTTCTCTTCTCATATCCTCTAAGTCTAACATCAAAGTGTTCTAATCTTCTCATCTTATCATTCTATTGAAGTGAACACATCTCCGTAAGAGAGCCACACAAGTACCTAATCTATACATGTGTGTTTTGTTGAGGGTCTTCTTTCTCATACCCTTTCTATTAGAATTAAGTCTCTAGGCTAGGTTAGGGATTTGATTCTTAAATCAAACTATCATTCAATCAAGTTGTAAGGGAAGTCTTGTATCTGAGGGATCAAGCCTAGATCATTAGGGATCTAGTTGGGGTTTGGTAAACTTCCAAAGGGAAGTTCTTTAGGATAATAGGTTAAGTTGAATCACGGGTTCTTAGGGGTGGATTCTGAGGGCGGAATACCGTAGATAGTAACTCTTCTTTGTGAGCGCCGATCTTTGTGCACATCGGTGGAGTTAAATTGTAATACGGTTTATACTCCACTATAATGATTATACTAGGAATAATATAGGTGTCGTGGATTTGCAACTGGACGTACGAAAGGACTAAACCTCCTTTCTCGAATCAGTATATATCATGGTGTCTCTCTTTTTATCTACTTGTTGTTCTTATTACAAAGTAGATTAGCACACCACTCGGTTCCTTCGAGACTTGAAGTTTAATAAACTTCGAAGAAGTCAAGAAAACCGTATTCACCCTCCTCTACGGTTCTACAGTTCAAATTATCAAAATGATGGAGGAGATGACTTTTATTAAGTCAAAAGTGAAATTTTATGACAAATTTTTCTTTGTATTCAGTTTCTTTGTTGTGTTCATTGCTTTTGTATTAGCAGTGGGTGTTATGCATTAACAAGTACTTGTTTAACCAATTAGTGTTATGTATTTTAGTGTTAGTTGTAACTTTGGTTCTTAGTTGTTTATGTACTTCTTGAATGTTTAATGAAATGGCAGATTACTACATGAATGATGTTGAAATATATATGATAATCCAAAATCTACTCTCACAAAAGATAAATGGAAAAAGGATATCATTCATTAGTTGTTTTGCCTTAACATGTTGAAAATTAGGCATAATAGTCACTGTTACGTTACAAATATCCTATCATAAAGTTCAAAGTGCATAATACATAGATATCAAAGTCATCCTAACATAAAGTTTTAGCGCACAACACAAATATACAAAAGAAGTGCCTTTTAGATAGTAGCTACATAACATTCTTAGTCCAAATCAAGGGCATCTAAAGTTGATGAACCAATTCCAGTCACCTTCTTGCCCAATTGTTTCTTTAAAATCCTTTTAGTCTTTGGCCTTGGTCTGATAAAGTTGAACATCCCTCTTGGTCTAGCTGCAACTTGTAGCTCTTGTTCTGCAACTTGTTGGTCTGCACTTGGATTGACTTGGGTTTGGTTGTTTTGAGTTGCTGCAAATGCAATATTTGAGAAGTTAAGACTATCCTAAGTGGCTGTAAAGGAGCTAATTTTTGCATTTTGGTTACCACTTTTGAGTCCTCAATAGGATCAAATTCCATATCATTTTCTCCCAATCCAAACCATCTACTCATTTTACTAAATTTTCCAACTAGTACAAAACCTATTTTGTATACTGGCCCCCTCTCCTAACAGTTCTCTTAACCCATCTACCTCTTCTTAAACCAAACTTACTAGAACCCCCAACATCAGACTCTAGAACCCCTAACATCAAACTATCTAGACAACCCCACATCAAAGTCATTTGCTTATTCCTCTACAACTTGTTCCTCCACAGCTTGTTCTTCCACAACATGTTACTCTACCCCTGGTGTGTCAAATTCCTCATCTATAAGTGAACTACCTATTATTGGTGTCTTTATTGGCCTTCCTTTCTTACTTGGCGGTTTGGGTGGTAAAACAATAGTTGCATTTTTACAACCCTTTTAATTGTGTCCTTTTTTGATAATTTGTACATGTCATAGTACACCAGCCTTAAAAACCTTGTTTGGGTTTTTCTTTTTATAGGCAACCCTAATTCTCTTATGTATTGGCCTACTGGGCATTGTTTTGGGTTTTGGTGGCAATACTCTTGACATATCACTATAGTCAGGCCAAAAGGTCATTCCCCCTATTGGTGTTAAGTATTGATGATATGTATTATGAAAAGCTTGTTTCCTAAAACAAGTTGGAACATAATCTTTGACACGTCGTCAATAGTATATATATATATATATATATTACGAATCGGTTGGAGTAGCGATCGGTGACTTCTCGCTTTAGGTACATATAAATAATAAATAATATTACTACTTATATTAACCCAACCAAATCAAGTGACCCTTAAAAAGGTTTAAAGAAAAAAAATCAATGAAATCCGAGTAGTATATGATATTCACGGGTCGTTTTCCCAACGAGGAATGCAAATTTGAGAGTCGAAAGTCGGTTTGATATTTGATGTTTGAATAACAAAGGTTTTGATTAGATTTTCTAATTCTACGGGAAAATTAATGCAAAGACAATCTATTCTAAAAACGAAAGCATATACACATTTAAAACAAATAACGGGAACTAAAAACGAGCACAAAATAGCAACTATGTAAAAATTTAACCCTACACCTAATATTTTTGCATGTAAACCTAGAAAATATTAAAAGAAAATTTTAAAAAAAGAATTAGATTTTTTTAACTATTTTTGTATTTTTTATGAATTTTTAAAGATTTTAATCTAAAAAATGATTTAAAAATATTAAATGACTTTTATAAAATCTGAAAAATTACTGAAAAGTTCCTGGTTATAAACAGATTATGTGAAAAATGCTTTTGAGAAACAAGCTTAACGGGGTAAGCCCGTATAAGCTAATATAAGCTACGTAGTAGCTTATGGGAAGAAAAAAAAGTAGCTTATGGGACTAGCAGGCCAAGTGATGTTAAGTAATTATTTGTGCGAGTAGTGACCAGATGGTCCTACTGGTACTAATGGTAGCATAGCTTGTGCTAAAACGTATTATGGGTCGAGAGGTCGAGGGTTCGAGCCATGCTCACCCTCACTTCTCCCCTAAATGTGTTTTTCATTTTTTTACCAAAACTTTTTACACAAACTTCTTCATAAGCTTACAAATATCAACATTTAAAAAGGCAATATTTTTAGTTTTTCAAAAATAAGCTCAGAATTAGGCAAATAAGCCAACAGTTCACTTTTTTAAACACTTAGCACATTTTCAACACAACAAGTTTTACCAATAAGCTCTAAAACTTCAACACAGAACCAAATAAGCAAATAAGTCTTATCACAACTTCAATAAGCTCACACTAAAAAAAAATAAGCTCACATTAACACAGAATAAGCAGTCCTAGAAGCAAATAAGCTCAGGATTATCAAATAAGCTTTTAGCACAAAACTAGTATCCAAACAGTCCAAGAGGAACTTTTCAAGCTTAATTTTAAGCTAACAAATGGAATCTAAAGGCCAAATGGCTTATACCTCTAAAAAGATTGGTCAATAAGCTACTTATAACAACTCTCAAAAAGTATTTTAAAATTAATATAAGCCACTAAAAAGCTTGATAAAAAGCAGTGTTCAGACAGTTAACTAAATTTTTTTTTAGTTTTTTCAGTTTTTAAACACTAACATGCAGGCCTATTTTAAGCTAATCTAATAAGCCCTAAATTGAAAATTAAGCTAAAATAGATAAAGATCATACAACAAGGAACTTGTGCAAGAAAAATCAGGCCCTAAATCACACTTTTACTTATCTAAATTTGAACTTGAAAAATGACTTTTAACTTTTGAAAACTGACTTAATACCTCAGACAAATTTGACTTAAAATATTACAAGACTAAGGGATATTTAAACCACATTTGCATACTTCATTATGACACTAAAAGCAACACAAAAACAATGCTTAAAGGCTATTTTCAAAGGCCTAATCAATTAAGCTCTTAAATCTGTTTTGAATCCACAAGTTTAAGCACTTATTAGAAAAAACCTTAAAACAAGCTTTTAAACTTAAAAAGTCTTAAAAATAGCTTATTTTGACTTAAAGAATGCTTGCTAAAGTTGGCCAAGTGACCCAAACTCTTTTTAAGCAAGTTTGACCCACTTTGACCCTTAAACCAAACACCCCTTTAAGTTATAAAAAACCATTTTTAAACTTGTTTAGACTGATTTAAGCCAAGAATTGTAAAGACCAGATGTTCAATAAACTATACTAACAATATTAAGTATATTTTAACTACAAATAAGCACTAGAATAAGCAAGAACATGTTATGCTACTTCTTAAGCTAAAATGACAGATTTTAATAAAAACTTGCACAAATAAATTTTAAACTACAACCTAAGCATTTTTAACACTAAACATCATTAACAAGCTATAACAAGCAAATAGTAACAAGCAATAAGCACAAATAAGCAGTTGAATAGTAAATAAGCTAAAAATTAAAAACTAGAAACTTACAAAAGCCCTTGCTTAAATAGGGCAAAACAATGCTCTTAGAGTTATTCTACCAAGCTCTAGCTTGTCAAAGACAAGCTAGTAAGGTCATGGAAGCCCTTCCACATTTGGCTTCCCATCCAATAAGCTGAGGTAATTTTGGAGGTGAATTCTTTTTGTGAATTTTCTTAATACTTAATATATTTTAGTTTGCTTAATGAAACAGTTTATATGAGAGCTTAAATGAACT
>BQNB010080542.1:4446-29900 GCA_026074375.1 Tanacetum coccineum
TACAAGATATACAATTGATTTACAAATATGTGATATGAATGCAACAAGATTGCTATGCACACTAAGGTGTAATACTTCTTCACTTGATGATGGAAGTATTCTTCTCTTGCACTTGAGGAATTAAGCTTGGTTCACTTGGAAACAAAGCTTTATGATTAAATGATCAAAGGATTTTAGTGAGATGTGTGGGTTGTTTTAGAACAGAAAGAATGAGTGCAAAAGGTGAGAAAATTGTGGGGAAAGTCCAGTATTTATACGACAAACTGGAGGAGCGTTAGTCTATGGGTGGTCCCCTTAAATAGTTGGGCGGTCCCCTTAAAATTAAGGGGGGCACCCGTGTATTTAAGGGGGGCGCCCTAGACTGGGTGCTCCCTATTTTGTCCTTTTGTGTAGGAAGAATTTTCTGAAACTTTTTAGCCTTTTTAGGTTCGAAAATTTGAATTTCAAAATGTTTATTTTGAATAAAACATTTCTTTTAATTGTAGAAAATGTTTTGTAATGTTTATAAAATGTTTACAACATTTTATAAAAGTGTGAGGTTGAATAAAAATTTCATTTGATCATAAAATGCATTAAGCATTTATTTATTCATACTTTTAAATGATGTATTTGTTGAAATGAGAATTTACTACTAATTACTTGTTTACTTTTAATTTTACGTTGAACGTTTTTATATTTTATGATTATCAAAACGTAAAGATGTGTAATAATATTAGTAATGTTTTAGGCATTATATTTTTATCAACAATCTCCCCCTTTTTGATGATTACCAAATTTAAACTCATTAAATTTAATTATTTTTTAAAACAAGTATTTAGTAGAGGTTTATGTCCATTTCTCCCCTTTTTGCTAGAAGTCAAAAAGGCATCGTCGAGGGATTGCTCGTAAATCGACGGAATAAATGGTCCCCCTTGATTTTGTGCTCCTTTCTCGTTCGAGGGTACCAAGGATAGATCTATGTTTCTTGCTACAAAACGGGTTTAGAGAAAATACATGTATTTCTAACATTGTAGCAAGAAGGAATTAGGAAAAAAATATGACAAGTGAAAGCCAAAAACATCAAAGTAAAAAGATACTTCATTATATTTAGTGACAATGTATGTAAACTACACACAAGCATACATAAAAAGGAAAACTAATATGCTTTAGAAGCATATTAATACATCATAAAAGAAAATCCTAAATAGTCAAAGAAGGATTTATTTTTTTGACATGCTTGCGGCACAAAAGGGTTTGACGATTATTTGTTGGCATATTACGAGATTAGTTGGTTGTTGATGGAGAGTTTGGAGCGAAGGCGGTTGTGGAAGGGTAATCTCTTTGAACTCTAGGTGGTGGATATAGTCGAGTGAGGAGGAATTTAATCCAATTGATTATCCTTACTTAAAGCAATGTATGGTTTTTGAGTGAAGAGTGCAACAATGGCAATACCCAAACATGGGTGTCACTTGTTAGTGTTGAGGGTATTGTGGTAGGTTTAGAGAGTAAGGTGATGAGGGAATGTTGTTTTGTTGTTGAGAGAGATGCATGTAAGAGGTTTGATAGGTCTTGTAGTTGATTAATGTCATCAACTAGGCTTTCTCTACTTAGAGATAGAGGTGATGCATGTTGAGTTTGGTTGTCACTTTGAGGTGGAGCTTGAGTGTGAGTAACATGTGAGTTGATAGGTGAGATGGGAAGTGGAGGATGTAAGACAACTTGTGGTGATGTGGGAGTGTCCTTAATGTAAGGATTTGGTAATGCTTGATTGGGGTGATTGTTTTCTTAAGATGGTTCATGATGAGGAGTGAGTGGTTTTGGCATTGGTGTAGGTAAATTTAACATTGAGACCCTTGGATGGTTACAGGGTTTAGTTTCTTCCTCTAAATGGGTTTCACACTTATTTTGGCTACCCTTGATGGTTTGGATGTGGGTTTGTTAGGAGATGTCATTGATGAGGATGATTGTGATGATGACGGTTGAGAATGTATTTATAGTGGAGGAAGGGTTAAAATTAGGAATAATGAACATTTAAAGGATCAAATCCAAGAAATGTTTGTGAATTTAAGGAAACATTAGCTAAGTATAGAGGGTATTTGGTCGAAAGAAAAAAAATACTGTTTTACCCGTGTCATGCTAGGCCGGTACCCTTAATTAGGGGTCGGTCCCCTCTAAAATTAAGGGGACCGCCTTTATGAATTAAGGGGGCCGCCACTGCCATTCTCAAATTTCCCAAAAACCGATTTTTCTCAAAATTTTGTGTGATGGTTTCTGTTTTGGTGGCAATTAAGATTTTTAACACATAGCAATTAAGCATTCAACATTCTACATATGTAGGATTAAACTATTTCACATAATTTTATCATATAATCATATATGAATTGAAGACCAAAGAGTGTGAAGAGCATAGAATTAGTAACTAGATATATATGCACAAAGAATTTTTTTTGACAAGAGGGTGTTAGTTATACGAACCAAACTTTTTTTGTCAAATACTAGTGTTTGCCTAAGTGCAACAAATGTTGGGAGTAGTGATATTTCGACCACTAGGAATGTAACACCTAAGAAATAATCCAAGTGATCCTTGATTTAATATTGCTCAACCAGGATGAGAAAAATATGATATTAGATTATATTACTTTTGACAACAAGTAAGAGAACCTTATGACTATGGAAAGATGTTTTTATGCATATCTCTTAAATATATGAAATTGATTTTCATGTGCTCCTAGTTGTGAGGAAGACTTTTTAGAAAATGAAAGATTAAGACTATTGTATGTATGTATAATAGATATGAATTTTAGATAGTAAGAATTTGTAGAGTTTGCTTATAGACTTTTCCCAATTTGTGTTTTTGGTGGAAAATAGAAATCCTAAACACAGAGAGAAGAAAAAAAAATTGTCAGTGGGTGGTTCCTTAAAGGTCTAAGCGGTTTCCCTTAAAAATTAGGGGGGGCCGACCTTTAATGAATTATGGGGGGCTCTCACCTGTTGGAGAAAAAAAAAATTCTCAAGATTTTGACAAACAGTTCTATTTGATGATTATCATTTCTTATTATGCCAAAAACTTTAATCAATTTGTTCCCTCATTCTTGGATAGACGCTACGTAGTTAAAGGTATTTTAAGGTGGTGTAGTTAGATACTAATCGGCTATGTTGTCTTTCGATGAGACCTTTTCTATAGAGATATTCCCTTTTTGAACATTATCGCGAAGGAAGTGATGGTGAATCTCAATGTGTTTTGTTCGTGAGTGTTGAACGGGATTCTTACTTAAGTCTATAGCCCCTTTGTTATCACACATTATTGGAATGTCATCTAACCTAACGCCATAGTCTATGAGAGCTTGTTTCATCCACAAGGCTTGTTGACATACCTTTCCGGCGCTTACATATTTCGCTTCGGTTGTAGAGATGGCAAGAGCGGTTTGCTTCTTTGAAAACCAAGATGTTAGGCAACATCTCATAAACGTGCAACGCCACTAGTGCTCTTGCGATCTACGTAATCTCCCGCATGATCTGAATCCGCATACACTACTGTTTCTATGCCGGATCCCTTGGATCCATAATTCTAAATGCGTTAGATGCCTTGAATGTATCGAAAGCATTGTTTACCGCTTCTAGGTGAGAGTTTTTGGGTCCTTGAAAGCATGCATAAAAGGCAAACATAAACATGATTATGAGTTACTTGACCGTTAAGCTATAATAACTACCTATCTTGCCTTATATTTGGTATTATCTACGGAGCTCACCTTCTTCGTCTCTCTGTGAGTTTGGTTTCCCGTTGACATAGGGGTTTTTATTGGCTTGGAGTTTCTAGTCTAATTCTTAAGCTTTCCTTAATATATTTCTGATTGGGGGAGATTTTTAAAAAATTTCCATCATCTAATTGTTTTATTTGTAATCTTAAGAAAAATTTCGTTCCTCCCATCATACTCATTTCAAACTCATCATGCATGATCTTGGCAAAGTCATCACACATTTTTTGACAAGTTGATCCGAATATAATGTCATCAACATATATTTAGACAATAATGATGTTTGATTCACCCCAAACCACACATACAAAACAAGTATGTGTAATTAAGAGGCAAATACAATTATAGTATAGTAGTAGACGTATTCCAAAAGATTTAAGAAGATTGATTTTGACCAAAGCAATCCCTAAAACCTCCCGGTCGTTTGTCCTCGGCGAAGTGTGAATAGAAATTCGGTCTAGTTTGTGATCGCGTAATTGAATAATTCGAGGATTTGATTTGTTTTCTATTTCTACAGCTAAAAACACGTAAATCATGCAAAGGAAGGAAAACAACTAAGCAATTAAGAACTTAGACATTAAAACGTTAACGAGAATTAAAGAAAACGCAAAAAGAAAGCAAGTATTTCAAAATTAAGCCCTACGAACGTAAATTTAATTCCTAAACTTTCTAAAAATTAAAAGAAAATTTTCAGAAAAAGAAATTTTTTTTTTGTTTTTTTTATGTTTTTCTTTTAAAGTTTTTAAACTAATAAAATAAAAGAAAAATACTAAAGTTCATATTAAAAATCTTAGAAAAACACTGAAAGTTGCTATTGATGAGAAAAATGCAGGAAAAATGATGGGTAAGAAAAGGCTTAAACGAATAAGCCATGAAAAATCTATAAAGCACTCGAAGTGCTTATTAACAAACAAAGCTTAAAAGGTGTTAAAAGTATTGTTGGTGCACCTTAGGACGTAAAAGTCCCAAGGGCGCAGTGGTTATGAGGTGAGTGTTTAAAAGGGTTGAATATGGTTGAGGTCAAGGGTTTGAGCCTTGCTGACCCTTGACTTTCCTAATTCCTCTTTTTTTTTATTTTGCAAAACTTTTTACACGAACTTATGAAACAGCTTATTCTAAACAACTTTTGTAAAAGAAATATTTTTTTAAACTTAAGAAATAAGCCAGAATTTAAGCTTAAAAACCACAGTTATGACTTAAAACGATTTCTAGTTTTAATACTTAATTGAAAAAGCTCATAAGCTTGAATAAGCTCAAACCAAAACTAATTATACTAAAATCACTCTACCTCATAGGGTCTAATACGCAAAAAAAACCGAACAACTTTAGCAAAAAACAATAAGCCAAAAGCTAAGAAAAGCAATTAAGCACTTTAATAAAAACTACTAGCCAAACAGTCCAACAGGGCACTTTTGAGCTTATTTTTAAGCAACTGAACAGATCCTTATGACAAAATGACTTATAAAACCTTAAAGCCTATACTAAATCTTCTAATCATATTCAGAATCATTTTGAAATTCAAAAAAGCAAAGAAAAGGCTATAAGAAATAGCTACTTATGCTGATTATCTATTTTTTGATTTTTTAACTTTTTATCAAAAACTTTTTAATGACTGCTTTTGCCAGACCTAAAAAACAGATAAGCAAACAAGCTGTTTAACCTAAAATAATCCCTAACAGATCTAATTTAACCTATAAGCTATTTGTGCACCAAATTTCAAAACCTGAATCTAGCTTAAGCCAACTTAAAATTTAGATTAAAAAAGGCAGGAAGGTTGATTTGCATACTGAGGCAATAGACAGAAATTTGCAGCCAAACTTAAAACCAAAAATGCATACCTTAAGTTTATGATTACTACACCATTCAAACATTAACACAAGAGCAAATCACCAACCAATGCAACTAAGAACAGACCAAAACACAAAGAGCTTATTAATCTGAGCTTGTGAACTCAGATTCAAACAAATAACACACAATCTTATTAAAACTTGATTTAACCTACAAAAACCTTAAATCCTAACCTTATAAACCTTAAATTTGAATTTAAAACTCATTCTAAAGAACTATAAAACACTTGACAGCACTAACTCTTGTTAATGTTGTCCTGTGCCAAACACCCCTTTAGACAGCTTAACATCATTTTAAGCTTATAATACTGAGATTTAAAGCTTAGATTATCAATACCAGATAGTAATTAGCTTATTAAAGACCTATTAAACAAATTTCATCAATCAAATAAGCTGCATCAATAAGCTAACAGATTATGCAAATATTGGATTTTTCACTATTTTATATCAAATACATGTGAACTAAGATGTAAACTAACAATGAATTACTAATCATAAACAACTAAATACTCATTTAAGCTATTTTAAACAACATTAAGCAGACAATAAGCAGTAATAAGGTAAATTGCAAAATTAAGCTTCAAAACGTAAAAAGAGAACTTACAAAAGCCTTTGCACAAACAAGGTTTATAGCTGCTCTTAGAGCTTATCTTACAGAGCTCTAGCTTATCAGGAGATAAGCTAGTTAAGGTCATGAAGCCGTTCCAAATTTGGTTTCCCTTCAAAATATAAGCTGAGGTATATTTGGGGAGGAATTTGAGTATTATCAAGCTCAGTTAAGCTTTGAGAGCTTAACTGAGTATTTAACTAGCTTATTAGTGATTAGGAAAGCTTATTGAGCTTATAAGAGTATTAAAGAGCTTATTAATCCATAAGAGCATTTAAGGTAAAAAACATTGTTTAAAATTTAAACATAATTAAACTGAACATTTATTGATTATTTAAACTGGAGTACAAGACTTTTGAAAAGGAAAATTACTATAATTGAAAAAATATAAGCTAAAAAAAACGTTACATATTAATGCTAGAATGGAGCTATTAAGCTAGAAAACTACACTAGATGCCTCGCTTATTTTATTTGGTGTGTGTGGAGTCTTCCCTTTATAGCTAAGAGATGAAGGTTCTAGGCCTCTGGACGCTCCTTGCTTCTTTAATCTCAGCCATCCACTCATAACCGCTCTCATCTTGGTCGTTGAATGCCCTCCACGCATGATTTGCCAATGATTGGCCTTGGGATTGCCAACGTGGCTCCCAAAGGCGTCATTGTGTGCGTCATTAAGTTTCTGGAAGGGTTGACTTTCATTTAAAGAGGGTAATTGGGTGCAGGGTAAAGTTGGGAAAGGTAGGTGAACAGTTAAACTGTTCCGTCCTTCTTTCTCTTTCGTTTGTTTGACTGAGTTTTCAAATGGTTTTGGACTTGGGCTATTTTCATATGAAAAAGGAATTGGGCTTCGGGAAAAGGTTTATGGTTTAGGAATTTTGATTTTGTGTTTAGTGAAAGTGTTGTATAACACTTAACGGTTGTTAAGTGTTAGTTTAACAATCTTTTTGGTTTGTAGTGTAAAAATTAACGACCGTTAGTCCTTTTGATGTTTTAAGGACTAACGGTGTTATTTATTTTGACAGTTTGGGAATTTTAGGGTTTACAGGCTTGTCTGTATTTTTACTTATTAAATAAGTCACACCTTTGGCCTCGGCTTTTCACACTCTTTCATTCTCGTGTCCGGTTTTGTCCTTTTTGGGCTTTATTTTGTCCATTTTAATCAATATCCATACCTGCAAGACACAATTCACAAAACAAACGTATACAATGCATTTTTATCATGTTTTTGGTCATTTTTGGTCTTTTTAGCTCGTTTTATTAAGAAAAAGGTATGTGTAAAATAGCACATACCAAATTCCCCCATACTAAAGTATTGTCGTGTCCTCACGCAATATTATAAATAACACTTTAGAAAACTAAGAATCTTAATCCCCCTTGATTAATTACCTCGAAAAGTAGCTAAGTATTCATCTTAAGGGATTAAAGAAACATTAGCTTTGAAAAGCCCCGTTTTTTCCCTTTTCAACATTTTTCCATTTTTTATGCTTTTTCATAACTTTTCATATTTCAACCATTTCATAACAATGTGCTTTCATTATTCTTGATAATACTTAGGATCATGGAACAAGGAAAATAAATTCATCGTCCCCAACTTTTACTTTTCCATACTAAGCTTAAAAACAAGATCATTGTCAAATACAAGTCGTGATACTAACACTACTCATAAATACTAATTGTGTATTACTTTTCCTCCCTTATTCCTAATTTTTTATCTCAAGATTTTATTTTTGTCATATACCGGAAGGCTCTTAAGACTTATTTTGATATTTATTAATCCAAAAATTAATATAAGCGGGTTGGTTGAAGATTAAAATAGCTTCAACCTATCCTTGAAAATACGATGAGGTTTTCACATCGAGGTGACCGAAATTTGGCTTTTATTAGGCTACTTATTTATTTAACTTGATTTACGTCATATACCCTAAGGCTCTTTAAGACATAAATCAAGTGAGATTTAATTTGCACCATATACCCTAAGGCTCTTTAAGGCATAAGTAAACTCATATTTATCTACTTACACCATTACCCTTAGGCTCTTTAAGGTGTAAGTAAAGCAATTATTCATATGATATATATAGTATGCCAAATTCCGAATCCCGATGTGTACCTATTTTATTGGCATCGTCTTCCAAGCTAGTGGGAATTCACTAAAGATTAAGTTGAACCAGACAACCTTATTTATTAAACATTATTAATATACAAGTGAGACAAACTAATGGGAGAAAAAGCCACAATTAATACTTATGAGCTCTAAAGAAAACCAACTATTCCACGCTTAATATCATGACTTATACTCGACTCTATCATTTCTCGTTCTTCGCAATTTAAAATCTCTAAGAAAGAGACTTGCAAATGCTTAGCCTAGCGAATTAAGATCAGCACTTTAATAAGTCAAGAGACGGCAAAATCCTTAATTCTACTCACTCGAGTTCGGCATAATGGATAAGCTATCATAAGCTAAATAGCAACAAACTCGATTGTAGATATGTTAAGGAAAAAGCTCTGGTTATAAAACCGTGGATCAATTTTTTTTTTTCACCTTTATTTGTGTCACAACACTTATTTCATCATTTTATTCCAACATTTATCACTTTTTTTCATGCACAAAATTTTTAAATTTTGCTATTTTCACACAAATCACATATTTTTGGTGGAAAAACGGGTTACGTGAGAACAACGGTCGCAGGTATAATCAAATCGATAGATCCCCCCATACTAAAACTACACATTGTCCTCAATGTGAGATTCCCCCATACTAATTTCAATGCATAATCTTGATATAAAGGGGTCTCTACGCAAATCTAAAGCCGTTTATTAATTATGTTAAAGATAAATGTTAATCGATAAGATTTAGGATATCGGATTCCCAATATAAGCATGCTAAGGATTTGAAGAGCGAGTGAACGATGGACAAAACAACGGTGCTCGAGGAGCCTTAAAATCGGGCAATCCTGACAAACATCACAAACCACCAAACATGAAGCAGCAGAAGAGGCGAGCTCACACAACATTACTTCTTAGAAAATAAGAAAGAAGTAGAAGGATACGCATAGGTTGCCACCCGCGAGCCACTTGATTTTTGTTAACCGAGTCACGAGCCTGACTCGACCCTGAATTCATTGGTCCATGGGGAAAGTTTGGAGATCCGGGACAACCATATGTGGAATGTCCCCTCCAAAATAGTGCTTAAGTCTATGACCGTTCACCTTAAAGTTAGGACCATCGGCTTGAGATAACTCAATGGTCCCATAAGGGAAAACTTGTGCCACGGTGAACAGTCTAGTCCAGCGGGATTTTAATTGGCCCGAGAACATCTTCAAACGAGGGGGGGGGGAAAATTTTTTTTATAAAAAAAGAGGACACGATCTCCAACGTGAAATTCATGGTTTTTGATCTTAGCATCGTGAATCTTCTTTGTCTTCTCTTTGTAGATCAAAGAATTCTCATAGGCTTGATCCCGAAGTTCGTTTAATTCATTAAGTTGAACTTTACGATGATCACCCGCGGTTTTTAGGTCAAAGTTAGTCCATTTCAAGGCCTAGTAGGCTTTATGCTTAAGCTCGATGGGGAGATGACATGCTTTTCCGTATACCAGCTTATAAGGAGTACAACCGATCGGTGTTTTGAAAGCGGTACAAAAAGCCCACAAGGCGTCATCAAGTTTATCGGCCCATTCTCGGCGCCGATGTCTCGACTACGTCTTTCTAATATCCTTTTTAAACCTCTATTGGAAACCTCCACCTGGCCACTGGTTTGTGGGTGATACGAGGTCGAAAGCCTATGCGTAACGCCATATTTTTGAAGAACTTTAGAAAATTGGTCGTTACAAAAATGCGTCCCTCGATCACTAATGATGGCCCGTGGGGTTCCAAATCTAGAAAATAATTGTTTTAAAAACTTAACCACTACTCGGGCATCGTTGGTGGGGAGCGCTTTCGCTTCAACCCATTTTGAAACATAGTCGACAGCCACGAGAATATATCGGTTCCCTCTTGAAGACGGGAATGGCCCCATGAAATCGATGCCCTAGAGGTTAAAAATCTCACAAACCTGAATAGGATTTTGGGGAATTTCATCTCGTTGTGAGATCTTTCCCTGACGCTGACACGAGTCACAATGCGTGACAAGGTCTTGGGCATCACGATAAATGGCGGGCCAAAAAAACCGGAGTCAAAAACTTTTTTCGCGGTGTAGTGTAGTTCGGGCCATGGTGTCCCCCGGTGGGTCCATTATGGCAAGCTTGGAGAATGTCCATAGCTTCCTGCCCGTCTACACACCGACGAATAATCTGATCAGCACAAATCCGAAAGAGATAGGGGCCATCCCAAAAATAGTGTCGAATATCCTTAAAGAATTATTTTTTTCTACTGGGATGACATCTCTTTAACAAGCACATTCCCCACTAAGTAGTTTGCTATGTCGGTAAACCACGGGGGTTTATTGTCGGGATTAAGAGATATCATACTAAGTGATTCATGAGGAAAATTGTCATTTATTTCCCATTCCAACACGATCTCCTTGGTACGGGTTTTCTAATCTGCTTAAATGATTGGTCGCGAGATTCTTTGCTCCCTTTTTATCATGAATTTCAATAGTAAATTCTTGGAGCAGGAGAATCCACCGGATCAACCTCGGCTTAGCATCTTGCTTATTAAAAAGGTATTTTAATGCCGAGTGATCCGTATATACTATGGTCTTGGATAAGACTAAGTAAGACCGAAACTTCTCGAATGCATAAACCATAACTAAAAAGCTCTTTTTCGGTAACGGTGTAATTAGTTTGAGCATCCGAGAGGGTCTTACTAGCATAGTGTATAGGCCTAAAATATTTGTCTTTCCTTTGTCCTAAAACTGCTCCAACAGCATAATCACTAGCGTCACACATAAGTTCAAAACGGCAAATCCTAGTCCGGAGACACAAGGATAGAAGCTTCGGTTAACCTCTATTTAAGAATCTAAAAGAGCAAGCATCGTCCAAAAAGATGATGAAGGGAGTTGTTTTTTCCAAGAGGTGAGTCATTGCCGAGCTATTTTGGAAAAGTCTTGTATAAATCTCCTATAGAAACCGGCATGACCCAAGAAGCTCCTAACCCCTTTAACCGTGGTCGGGGGTGGAAGTTTTACAATCACATCTACTTTAGCTCTATCAATTTCAAGTACATTTTTAGAGATTTTATGGCCGAGGACAATGCCCTATTTGACCATGAAGTGGCACTTCTCCCAATTTAGAACTTAAGTTGGTGTCTTCGGCACGTTGTAAACATAGTAATCTAATGGGAAGGCTAGATGAGAATGACTCCCGCTGACCAAAAGTCATCTTGAAAAACTTCCATAGTTTTCTCAATCATATCGTGGAAAATTGCCATCATACACCTTTGGAATGTCCCAGGAGCATTGCAAAGACCAAAAGGCATTCGTCGATAAGCAAATGTTCCATAAGGACAGGTGAAAGTGGTCTTTTCCTGGTCTTGGGATCAATTGGGATTTGAAAATAGCCAGAAAATCTGTCTAAGAAACATGGAATTGTTTCCTGTAATCCACTTCTAACATATGTCCATAAAAAGGGGTGGAGGAAAGTGGTCTTTACGGGTGGCGTCGTTCAACTTTTGGTAGTCAATACAAACGCGCCAACCCGTGACCAATCGTGTAGGAATAAGCTCATTGTTTTCATTGGTAATAACCGTCATACCCTCCTTTTTGGGTACGACATGAATCGGGCTCACCCAAGGACTATCAGAAATGGGATAAATCAATCCAGCATCGAGAAAGTTTTTATGGACTTCGCTTTTGTTACTTATGGTTTTTAGGATTTACCCGTCTCTGGTGTTGAACATGTGGTTTAAAATCATCTTCCATTAATATCTTATAAGTACAAAAATTTGGATCAATGCCTCGAATATTAGATATTTTCCAAGCTATCGCCCGTTTGTGTGATTTTAAAACCTTTAGAAGCTGCTCTTTTTCCTCCCTCTTCAAGTCTTTAGCGATTATGACGGGTAACTTAGAAGTTCCCTCCAAAAACGCGTACTCGAGGTGGGAAGGTAAGTCCTTGAGCTCAAGATCTGGAGGATCATCGATAGAAGATTTAATCTTTTCGGCATCATTAATAAAACATACGGGTTGAGGAATAGGAGGGAGATCGGGTGTAGGATCGTCATTTAGTAATCTTTCTAGAAAAAGAATATCTCCCTTCGAGTCGTAGGTGTCATCATCAATACCCGGTGGTATCTAATCATCAAGAGAAAGAAATGCTTCGGTCTCCTCCAAAAGAAAGTCACTATCTCCGAAGGGAGTGAAAGAAGAGGAGAGAGACTCGACCATAGGGTCCGGAGAAAGAGTGGGACGGCCACTCGTTGGATTAATTGACTTTTGAAAATTAAGCACCTCATGAACATGTTCCTCGCATGTAGTATCGAGAATGTCAATCTTATGGATTGAATTATCACTATGCTTTTGAGGGTGTTTTGAGGCACTTTCAATGTTAAAGACCAATTCCTCATCACCGACTCGCAAGGTTAACTTTTTGCCGTGTACGTCAACTAAAGCATGGGCCGTCCTTAGAAAAGGTCTCCCCAATATAAGAGGAACCCGAGGATCAACCTCATAGTCAACCACCACAAAGTCGGCTGGGAATGTAAACTTTCCTACTTGAACGAAAACATCCTCGGCTATACCTTTTGGATAAGACACAGTCCAGGTAGCTAATTCGAGGGTCATTCGAGTAGGAGTAAGCTCAGGAAGGGATAGTGTTTTCCACATAGAAAGTGGCATCAAGTTAATGCTAGCACCTAGATCAGCTAGGGCCATGCATGTCTCGAGCCCGTAGAAATCACAAGGAATGAGAAACCTGCTCGTGTCTCTGAGTTTTTCGGGTAACTTTTTGAGGATCATAGCGGAGCAATTCTCATTCACGGGTGTATTTGTCATTTCAAGAAGTTTCTCCTTATTCATACAGGAGATCCTTAATCATTTGTGCAAATTTAGCATTAGTGAGCAAGAGCTTCGGAAAGCTGATATTTGAAGTGGATTTTCTTAAACATTTGTAAAAAACTATGAATTTGAATATCATCTTTTCCTTGCAAATTTTCCTTATTCAACCTTAATGGATATGGAATCGGAGGTTGATGCGGATTAGGCTCGGTAATCTTAGGAGATGAAATAGGAGTAGAAGAAGTAGAAGCAGGAGACGGCTGGACAACCGGAGGTGGGACATTATTGGTACTCCCGGTGACTACCTGGTCCGTTTTCGTCTCCGGTTCTCGGTCCACCTCCTTAGAAGGAGGAGGAGGAGAAGGAACCAAGGGTCCAGCTAAAGTAGCACCACTCCGAGTGGTGATAGCTTTAAGATCTTCCCGTGGGTTGGGAACGGTGTTGCTTGGCAACGAACCCGAACCCGAAGAAGAAGCGGTATTCATTTTCATGAATTGACCAAACATGCTTTTAAGCTCAATGTTCGGATTTGTCAATGAGGTCATTTGGGTTTGAATGTTTTCATTTACAGCATCATTTGCCTTCACATGTAAGCTTGAAAATCACTTTGTGCCACAACTTGTGGTTGATGAGTTGGGGCTTGATAAGTTGGAGCTTGATTGAAATTATTCCCTCGTCCTTGATTTTGATTAAACACTTGGTTTTGATTATTTCCTTGATTTAAGTTACTTCCTCGGTTTTGATAATTTCCTTGATTGTTTCCTTGGTTCTGGTTGTAACCTTGATTTTGATTAAAACGATTTTGATTATTTTGAACGGGAGGAAAACCAGAAGGCCCATTTTGAGTCTTCGCACGAAGTATGGGTTCCTTGGGACGATATCCTTGATTATAATTATATGTTCACCACGGTTTGCTGAAACGTTATCCTGAATATTGTCATGATAGCCCGTAAAAGTGTTGCCATCGGTGGCAGGACATTGTCGGTAAGAATGAGCACCGCCACAAGTAACACAAGATTCCTTGACAGCTTTTACAGAAGCTGAAGCTGGGGCTTGAATTTGTTTCATCATAGTGGCTACGGCAATAGTTACTTGAGTTACTGCATCGGTAAGTTTGGCCATCTCCAAAGAATCAACATTACTTGCTTTCACTTGAGAAACAATCGGTTTGTTTCTTGAATTATGGACTTTTGGACTTGTTTTAATGATTTTCAACGCATTTGAGTATTCTTTCCAAAAGATTTCACTGGCTGGCAGAACTTTAATGAATATTGATCGGAAGGGTTTAAAACCATTATAGAAAAGGATGAGTGATGTAATTCGGTTAAAAAACCGTTGATGAGGGCATGCTCGAGGAGATCCTTAAATCGGTTCCCATGCTCGTAAAACGTTTCCTCAAAATTTGATTTAAAATTTGAATTTCATTCTGGAGGTTTGTATTTTTCGAGGGAGGATAAGAAATGGTTGATAAATTTAGACCAAGATCGTCCCAAGTTGAGTATAAAATGAGGAGGTTCTTTGACGAGCAATTCGGGTTGGTCCGTCGATAGAAAATGGAAAAGCAAATAGCTTATTGATGTCTCGGGTACATCTTTGTACCTCAACGTAGAAGTAATCTTATTAAAATATCGAATATGAGCATGAGGGTCTTCTTTCTTAAAACCGAAGAATTATTTTAAAGTGACAAGATTGATTAGACTATGCTTGAGCTCAAAATGCTCAGCGAGAATCGGTGGTACAACGATTGCCTCCGCATAACCCTCGGTGGGTGCACGAAGCAATTCCGCCATAGTACGTTGATCGGCCATCGTAACTACGGGAGTTTCTTTAAGAGCGAACGGTTCGACTCTTTGTTTTGAACGTCTTCGATTTCGACGTTTCGAATTCGTAGAAGTAGGATTTGTAGAAGATTCACCAACGAATTTTGAAGAAGAACGGGTTGGCATACATTAAAATAAATATAAAGACAATAAAAAGAAAAATATTTTTGTAACCGATAATCGAACAAGTGTACGGTGGCTCTTTAGAAAACGTGCAAAGAAGTGGAGGAGCAGGTAAGCGCGAAGCGTTTTAAAAACCTTCTCCTTTCGGGTCGAAGTTCGTTCGATCGACCCTCCTTATACCTATCTATTAGTTTGTAGTCTAAAGGTGAGCCGATTTCACAAGTGACACAACGGTTGCTTTTGTTGGTTTTCGATTTTTTGGTATTTTTGATTACTTGATATATATACAAAATTCGAGAAAATAAAATATTTTTGTATTTTTATATTTTAGTAATAAGAAAATATTCACAAATGAAAAACGGTAACTTCACGGGGAAGGGTCTTCAAATACTAATCTTCAAACGGAACACGAAATTCGTTACACACGTCCCCGGCAGCGGCGCCAAAAATTGATTCACCCCAAACCACACATACAAACAAGTATGTGTAATTAAGAGGCAAATACAAGTATAGTATATAGTATACGTATTCTAAAAGATTTAAGAAGATTGCTTTTGACCAAAGCAATCCCTAAAACCTCACGGGTCGTTTGTTGCAAATCATCAAATCTTATCAGGAAAAGTGTGTGTGTGTTATCTAGGCGTCAAGTCCTCTAATGGACGCCTAGGTTTAGTAGGTTTAACCTCAAGGTAATCAAGGTTTTTCTTGATCCCTGTTACAGTTCATTGATGTAACCGTATTATCTTAATTAAATAATATTGGGGTTGTGGTGAATGTTTGGTAAAACCTTGTTACAATATCATTATTCTTATGTTAATTCCGCTATATATATTTTATGTTCATTGATGTTGTTAATCCTAGACTAAGCCTAGATCTTTAAACTCAACACGTTTGGTTTAAGTCGGTTAAAAATTTGAAAGTACGTGGGTTTCGATGTTAATAAAAAAGTAAAGGGTTCAAGTCAGAAATTTTTTGAAAGTACGTTGGTAATTTATGGCTTTTACCCTTTAAAAATGCTACAAGGACAATAACCAACATGCTGTTCAACTTGATTTAAGTTGAGGGTGTAAGGCAAGTTTAGAGAGTAGGGTGATAAGGGAGTGTTACGTTGGAAAATGTGCATGGCTAGAAGGTTTGATAAGTCTTGAAGTTGATTAATGTAATTAATGAGCATTTCTCTACTTGGAGATGGAGGTAGTGAAGGTTGAGTTTGGTTGTCACCTTGAGGCGAGGGTGGAGTTTGAGCATGAAGCACACTAGCAACATGTGGATTGATGAGTAAGTGAGGAAATGAGGGTTGTGTGTGTTTAGTTTGATTGACACTTTGTGGTGGAATGAAATCTTGTCTAACATTAGTGTCACAAGAATCACCAAGTAAAAGTGAGTGAGGTTGTAGTGAATCATGTTTTGAGAGAGTAACAAGAGGGTTTTCTTGAGATGATTCTTTGAGAGGAGATTGTGGTTTGGGCATTGGTGTAGGTAAGTTAACATCAACCTCATTAGATGTGTGACAATAGTTCAACTTCTTTTTCCATACAGGTCTTACAGACATTTTGGCAACCCTTGAAGGTTTGGGTAAAGGTTTGTGAGGGGAAGACATTGGAGAAGACAAGTTGAGTGTGGTGATTATGTTGAGGATGAGGGTTGATTTATACTAGGAAGATGGTGTAATTAAGGATAGATAGACATTGTTAAAGAACAAATCCAAGAAATGTTGGTGAGTTCTGGGAAATTTTAGCTGGGTCTATGTGAAAGAGAGTCAAAAAGCAGAAAGAAATAGTAAAAACTGCGCTTTAGGTGGCTGACCCCTATAATTATATGGCCGACCCCTTTATCATTAAGGGGACCGCCCCTTTGAGTTAAGGGGGCCGCCACCTGGAAAAGTCCAAAATGTCCAGGTTTTTGTTTTCTTTCAGGAAATTGTAAAAAGGTAGATTGTTTTGTGGCCATTAGCAAGTCCTAATTTCTACAGCAATCAAGACTATAACATTTAGCAAGCAAGAATATGAGCATGCAAGGTCCTAATTTTGTCTAAATCAAGACCAATAACATTTAGCAAGTAAGAGTATGAGCATGCAAAGTCCTAATTTTGTTTAATAACAATCAAGACCAATAACATTTAGCACGCAAGAATATGTGAATATGCAAGGAGTTAAATAAAAATCTATAATGAAGAGCATATTAATTTGAGTATTAGCAAATAGTTGTAATGCTCTTAAGATTTCTTTAATTTAAAGAGGTGGGTTGTAAAAATATCACGTGAGACTTATGTTAAAATTCTAGTGTGTGCCTATATGTGACAAATGTAGAGTAACGATTATTTCGACTCTAAGATAAGAAAACCTAAGAAATAATCCAAGTCCTCCTTGATTTAATTTTGCCCAATCAAGAGTGTCAAAAAATATATATTAGATTATATATTTTGACAACAAGTGTGAGATCATTATGCATGATTTGAAAAGTGTTTTTAGCTTATATCAACAATGTATGAAAATAGATTTTTCATGTAATCCTAGTCGTGAGAAGGATTTTGAGAAAATAGATTGGGACTTGCATATACATATATTAAGTGTAGAATCTTAAACCTTGACAAAACCGAGGTTACGTAATTTTGTATAAAGATTATTTTTGAATAATTCCCAATCTTTTATTCTGTGCAAAATAGAATCCTAGACTCAGATTTGAGGAGGAAAATAAATTTTTTTTATGGACTGTCAGATGGCCGGTCCCCTAAAATACATGGCTGGCCCTTTATAATTAAGGGGACCGCCTGTTAAGAGCTAAGGGGGCCGCCCATCTGACGAATTAATTTTCTTAATTTTTTGATTTTGGCATTTTAGTTCATTGTTCTTGTTCACTTTTAAGTTCTTATTAACATTTACAGCGATGCGAACACTTAATATGTACTTAATCAATTTGTTCCATCATTCCTAGACCTAGACGTAAGTAATTAAAAGGCTCACGTATAAGGGGTTTAGTTAGAATATCGGCAATGTTGTCTTCCGATGAAACCTTTTTTATGGAAATATTCCCTTTTTGAACATTGTCACGAAGGAAATGGTGACGAATCTCAATGTGTTTTGTACGAGAGTGTTGTACGGGATTTTTACTTAATTCTATAGCCCCTTTGTTATCACACATTATAGGAATGTCATCTAACTTAATGCCATAATCTACGAGAGCTTGTTTCATCCATAGTGCTTGTTAACATGCCTTTCTGGCGCTTACATATTCGGCTTCGGTAGTGGAAATAGCAAGAGCGACTTGCTTCTTTAAAAACCAAGATGTTAAACAACATCCCATAAACGTGAAAATACCGCTAGTGCTTTTTTGGTCTACATAATCTCCCGCATGATCAGAATCCGCATATACTATGGTTTCTATGCCGGACCCCTTAGGATATCATAATCCTAAGTGCGTAGTGCCTTTAACGTATCGGAAGATACGTTTAACCGCTTCAAGGTGAGAGGTTTTATTATCCTCTTGGATGCGTGGACAAAGGCAAACACTAAACATGATATCGGGTCTACTTGCCGTTAAGTATAATAAACTTCCTATCATACCTCTATATTTGGTATTATCTACGGACTCATCTTCTTCGTCTTTTGTGAGTTTCGTTTCTGTAGACATAGGAGTTTTCATTGGCTTAGAGTCTTTTAATCTAAATTTCTTAAGCATTTCTTTTATATAATTTGATTGATTAAAGAATATACCATCTTCTAATTGTTTTATTTGTAGACCTAAGAACAAATTTAGTTCCCCCATCATACTCATTTCAAACTTATCGTGCATGATCTTGGCGAAATCATCGCACATTTCTTGACAAGTTGATCCGAATATAATGTCATCGACATATATTTGGACAATGATGACTTTGGGGTCTTTCTTTTTTGTAAAGAGTGTGTTATCTACCATTCCCATGGTGTAATCATGTTTAATAAGAAAGGCTTTCAATCTATCATACCAATATTTAGGAGCTTGTTTAAGCCCGTAAAGCGCTTTCTTGAGTCTATAAACATGATTAGGTTTTGCGAAGTCAATGAATCCCGGAGGTTGTGCCACGTAAACCTCTTCATTGATAAAACCGTTAAGGAGTGCACTCTTTATATCCATTTGAAATAATTTGAAGTCTAGTGCGCATGCATAAGCTAATAATATTATTATGGATTCTAATCTAGCTACGGATGCATAAGTTTCGTCATAATCAATTCCTTCTTGTTGATTATAACCTTGGGCAACTAGCCTAGCTTTATTTCTAGTTATAATGCCATTTTCGTCGAGCTTATTTCTATATACCCATTTGGTTCCAATAATGGTCATATCCATAGGATTAGGGACTAATTCCCAAACATTATTTGATATATATTGGTTTAGTTCCTCTTGCATAGCTATCACCCAACTTTCATCTTTCAAAGCTTTATTTACATTTTTAGGTTCTATTGTTGAAAGAAAACAAAAGAAATTACTTTTGTCTTGAGCTTGTGATCTAAGAGTTCTTTGATTTAGGTTACCAATGGCATTATCTAGGGGATGACTTTTAATTTCTTTGATGTTTATGATTTCATTGTTTTCTAACGATTTATCTTCGAGATCATTGCCTAAGGTTTTTTTTATTAACCTCAATAGCTTCTTCTTCGACTAAATTATCATCCTCCAATGGTGATGTTTTAGGCAGGGGAGGAGTTTCATTAAATGTCACATTTAAGGATTCTTTAACTTTTATTGTTTGTTTTTTAAGAATTATGTAAGCTTTACTATTTTGCGAATATCCTATGAAGACACCTTCGTAAAACTTTGGGTCGAACTTGGTGAGGTAATCTTTTGTATTAAGAATGAAGCATTTGCTTCCGAATACTTTGAAATAGTTAAGGTTTGGTTTTCTACCTCTTAACAACTCGTATGGGGATTTTCCTAAAATGTGTCTAATAGAGATTCTATTAATTATATACGTTGATGTATCGACCGCGTTACACCAAACTTTTTGTGGAATGGATTGTTCATTCAACATAGTTCTACTCATTTCTTATAGAGTACGATTCTTCCTTTCTATTACCCCATTTGATTGTAGAGTACGAGGAGCGAAAAAATTATGAGAAATCCCATTTAAGTCACAATAATTTTCGAATTGTGCTTCATTATCGAATTCCTGACCATGATCCGTTCTAATTGATACTATGGAACATCCTAATTTATTTTGAATCATTTTACTAAATATTTCAAATTCTTCGAAAGCTTCGGTTTTATTTCCTAAAAATCTAGTCCATGTATATCGAGAATAGTCATCTACAATGACTAAGGTATAACGATTTCCCCCATAGCTTCGTATGGTGGACGGGCCAAATAAGTCCATATGTAATAGTTCTAAGCATTTAGTCGTTGATACCATATTTTTGGCTTTGTGACTAGCATGAGCTTGCTTTCCAATTTTGCAAGCATCACAAAAATGTCAGTCAAATTTAAGTTTAGGTAGATTTCTAACCACTTTCTTAGAACATAACGATTAAATTAATTGCATATTTGCGTGACCTAATATCCTATGCTATAAGGTGGAGTTTTCGTCTAAGGTGGCAAGACATATTTTATCTTCCGGTTTATTTTCTAGTTTCATCACATATAGCCCTCTTTTTCTAATTCCTCTACCTATGACCTTTTCGTCTTTGATTATTTTGCTATCATGTTCGGTAAATACTACTTTGCACTTATTATCACATATTTGACCAACACTAAGCAAGTTAAATTTTAAATTATCTACGTGCTCAACATTTTCAATAATAATGGAGTCATGAGAAATCGTACTTTTGCCAATGATCTTACCACACAAATTAATTCCAAAGATAACATTACCTCCGTTATATGATTGGTATGTAGAAAATAGCCTCCGGTTCCCCGTCATGTGTTTTGAGCATCTGCTATCTTTAATCCATTCTTCGGGCTCCAAATTAATTCCTAAGCATATCTCATTAGACGCTTGAGCTACGAGACAAGTTTCGTCTATATTATTTTCTTCCTCATCCTCACCACTATCACTCCACGCTCCTCTAATGAAAGCTCTTTGATTATTGTTTCTTGACGACTTTGGACATTCTCCGATGAGATGATTTGAATCTCCACACCTAAAGCATTTTCTTTTACTTTTACCATTTTTGTCGTCTCTACTTCTTTGCAATGACTTTCTTTCATCTCGAGGTTGTCTTACAAATCTTCCTCGTCTTTTGAAGAATTTTTTGAAATCTTTTACGGCCATGGCGTATTCTTCGTCTTCACTTTCGGAGGTCGAGCTATCATCACTAGTAGATTCCTTTTTAGCCTTCAACGCAAGAGATCTACTTTGTTCTCTTTTGTCTTTGACTTTTTCAAAATCTTTCTTAATTATTACTTCATAGACTTTCAAGTTTCCAATAAGTTCGTCAAGTGATAATGATGTCAAATCTTTTGACTCTTCAGTAGCCGTAACCTTTGCGCGCCATTTAGGATGAAGTGCCCTAAGAAATTTCCTAACATAATTCTTGCTAGAAAAACCTTCATCAAGTGCTTTTAGACTAGTAATAATAGTGTTAAATCTAGAAAAAGCATTATCTATCGATTCCTCTTTCGGAATCGTAAATTGTTCATATTGTTGAACAAGAAGATCTATTTTGTTATCTTTGACTTGGCTATTACCTTGGTGAGTGATTAACAAAGTATCCCAAATTTCTTTTGCGGTTTTGCACATAAAAATTCTTTCGTATTCTTTACGTGGCAAAGCATTATAGATTAACATTTTAGCTTCATTATTTTTAGCAAGTTTTTTTAAGATCATCGTTTTGTTTATCAAATGGTATAATTTTATCTTTTTTAGTTTCGGGATTATTTTGAATAGGAGGAAAATCACCATGGGTAATGACATGCCAAAGATCTAGATCTTTTGATTTCACATAAGTTTCGAATCTATTTTTCCAATAAATAAATCCATCACTTTCAAATAGTGTTCTAAATATTTTTCCGATTCCATAGATCAATTCAAGTTTTAAAATACAATTTATTTTTTAAAATCTTGTTTGACCTGGCTCCTGATACCAATTGTGGAAAACTAGAAGGGGGGTTGAATAGTTTTACCGCTTTTTAATTTAGTGAATAGTTTGTTTATAAAAAACTTAGATTCGACTTTATGTGAATTTACAATGTGCACAATATAAACAATTTAACTAAACAAATAAGTAATGACAAGATATGAAATAAATATACAAGACAAGAGATACGAGATAGAAAGATCAAACCACAACACAAGGATTTATAGTGGTTCGGTAACGAAGCACCTCTTCGCCCTACTCCACTCCCCGAGCACCAAACTCGAGAGTTTTCTTTACTATGTCAACAAGCTCCCTTTAGGCGGAGAAACCGTACACAACTAAGCTTACATCGATTTCCGACACTAAGCCAAATATCAAGTTCAAATCCTAGCTAAAACCAATCTATCACAACTAACCACACTACTTCACAACAATTCATAACTTTACTTTACCACACAACTTTTTCTTCACTTCACAACTTCTCTACCCTTCACAACTATTCTATACTTTACTTCACAACTTCACTTCAACTAGACACTACCTTGATCACACCGATCTAACACTACTTACTAAGATCACCCCGATCTAACTATACTTACAATGATCACCATAATCTACCTATTATACACAACTACGATACACACCTTCAATATACACAAATGATTTACAAAATATAATACACTTGCAATAAGGTTGCAAGAACACACACTAATCTATAATACTTCTTTACTTGATGGTAGAAAGTATTCTTCTTTTGCACTTGAAGATCTAAGCTTGGATCACTTGGAAACAAAGCTTTATGATTAAATGATCAAAGGATTGTGGAAAATGTGTGGACTGATTTTAGACAGAAAAGAATGAGTGCAAAAGGTAAGAAAATCAGTGGGGAATAGTCTAGTATTTATAGGCAAACTGGGGAGCGTTTTTGTCTGATCGGCCTCCTTAATTAGTTTGCCGACCCTCTTAAAATTAAGGGGATCATCCTTATAATTAAGGGGACCACCCAGGCTAGGAAGCTCCCTTTTTTGTCTTTTCTAGGGGAGGTGTTTTCTGGATCATTTCTAGCCGTTTTTTGGTAGAAAATTTGAATTTAAAATATTTATTTTGAATAAAACATTTCTTTTAAATACAAAAATGTTTTGAAAAAAGTTATAAAAATATTTGTAACATTTTATAAAAAAATGTGAGGTTGAATAAAAATTCCTTTGATCATAAAATGCATTAAGCATTTATTTATTCACACCTTTAAGTGATTTAATTTTTGAAATAAAAATTTACTAGTACTTACTTGTTTACGTTTTAATTTTACATTGAGCGTTTTTACATTTTATGATTATCAAAACGTAGAGAGGTCAAAAAATATTAATAAAGTTTTTAGGCATTATTTGTTAGGAATACGAAAATCCTAGGAAAGTATCGGTCACTCCATAGATAATTGTCGTTAGCTCGTTAAGTATTATTTGGAACCTTAATAGGCCAAGTTAGGAAAAGCCCATGGAAAGCCTATGTAAATCCTATCCATGGCCGGCCATATTGAGGTATTTATACACCTCTCCATGCCTTAGAGAGGTGGGTTGGTTGTTCATTATTTCACACACTAAATGCATTTTTCTTTCATGTTTATTTTCTCTCTCTAAAGTGTTCATCCAACCACTCTCTCTCTAAAACTACCTCTTTTTCCCTCATCAAGTATGCTATTAGATATTATACAATTGGTATGAAGAGCCATGGAGTGATTTGTTTAGTTGTTGTGTTTGTTTTGGTTTGTTTTTTTTCTTTAGTCCGTATGTCATTTTCTTGTCATTTCTTTGTTTTCGAAGCTTGTGTGTACACTAAAGGATCATTTACCTTGAGAAATCTGATCTAGTATCTTTAGGATATAGGTGTACAAGCTTAGATTCAAGAAAAAAATCATTTTTGTTTAATTTTTGTGTTCAAATAGCCTTATAAAGAATAAAATCTTGATTTTAAAATTTTCAGCTTAAAACCCTTAAAGTTTCCATTTTTCTTGTTCCTATAGGATTAGTAACACTAGTTGTACAAAACTTTTTTGCAAAACAACCATCAAAAAGGTTTTTTTTGTGTTTTTATAATTTTAGGTTTCGGATTAGTTATAACCGATCTACTAAGGATTAGTGGTAACCGATCCACTCATAATCAGTTTCAACCGATCTACTAAATTTTTGGAGGAAACCGATCTAGTTCATTTTTTGTTGGAACCGATCTATTAATTTCTAGTTGGAACCGATCTACTTCATTTTTAGTTGGAACCGATCTAATAATTTCTAGTTGGAACCGATCTATTCATATCTAGTTGGAACCGATCAATTAATTTTTAGTTGAAACCGATCTACTAAATTTTTAGTTGAAACCGATCAACTAAATTTTCAAAATTATACGGTTTATTTCTTTGACTTGTAAAATCCCATGAAACATTAACTTGTTTTCCCTATTTTGTCAAGAATTGTAAAATCCCGTATAAGTTTCAAGACATAAAACACACAAAAGACAACTCATAACAACACAATTACTTTCAATCACCGTTCGATCAAACAGTAATCTTTTAACATTCAAATTTCTCAATGACGACTCTTGCTGACAAAGCGATTCTTTCGGGTGCTGACAATCGTCCACCTATGTTGGAAAAAGATATGTACGATTCTTGGAAAAGCAGAATGAAGCTATACATGATGAATAGATAACTTGGTCGAATGATTCTTGAATCCGTTGAAAATGGTCCACTCATCTGGCCTACGATTGAGGAGAATGGTGTGACTAGGCCAAGAAAATACTCTAAATTGACTCATGCGGATGCAATTCAAGCTGATTGTGATGTCAAAGCAACAAATATCATTCTCCAAGGATTACCACCAGAGGTCTATGCACTTGTTAGCAATCATCGAATCGCCAAGGAAATTTTGGAAAGAATTCAACTTCTCATGCAAGGAACTTCATTGACGAAACAGGAAAGAGAGTGTAAACTATATGATGAATGCGATAAGTTTTCTTATAAGAAGGGGGAAACACTACGTGATTTCTACTTGAGATTTTCACTGCTACTCAATGACATGAACATCTACAATGTGAAACTGGAACAATTTAAAGTGAACACCAAGTTTTTGAATACCCTTCCTCCTGAGTGGCGCAAATTTATGACAGGTGTCAAACTAGTTCAGGACTTGCACATAACTAATATTGATCAGCTTCATGCTTACTTGGGACAACACAAACTTCATGCAAATGAAGTTCGTTTAATGCAAGAACGCAACTCAGATCTGCTTGCTTTGGTTGCAACCCATCAGATGACACAGTCTCCTTATCAAACTCATCAACACTCATACCAAAAC